>CM039510.1:723327-754433 GCA_022432975.1 Begonia masoniana | reverse complement strand
GGAGTACCCTCCCGTTTTCTCATAGCCTCAGTCTGCTAGGTGAACTCTTATATTCCCTCACCTCTCTCATTGAGAGTCTAAAAGGTTGGAGGGCGAAAACTTAGGCCTAACGGTGGTTGTTTTCCTACGGAAAAACATACATCCGTGAGCAAACGTCGGATAGCTCTCGGGTCCGCCAAGGGTATCACCATTTTCTTCTCCATTTTATGCTATTAATCCATCCTTATCCTCGGCCATACACATCACACACATCACCTTTCATTTCGGTTACATCTTCATCCCCCTTTTCTTCTCATTATTTTTGGTTTTGTGCAACACTTCATCACCCGAGCACATTGACTCTTATTTGTGGGTTTTTGCGTGGTTCCTTTTCTAGGGCTACCGTGTCACAATCACAAACACAATACACGAACAAATTTACCTTCCTATAGCATTTCCTTCAAATTTCCGACATAACCTCCCCGTATTATGCATTTTTTCCAAATTCCACAACAATCAACAATTCGATAATCTTAACTCTACATTTCAATATGCAACTAATAACAACAATCCAGTAATATTCTAAAAATTCATAAACCAATATACCAAAATCCTAAAATCAACAAATTTATAAGGAGAGGATTTCTTACCTTCAAATCTTCAAGGGGAAAGGAAAAAATCGGACCAATTCTTCAAGAGGGAAGGAGAGGTTTCGGAACCCCAGCCAAAAACCACAGGATCCATGAAAATCAACTCAAACCCTAACTCTAATCCAAAAATTCACTACACAAATCTTAAATGTCACATTGGAACTTCAAACCTTGAAGAAAAGGAGAGAAATCGGCGTGGCGGAAGGATGAAATCGTTGGCGAGAGAGAGAAAAGGTTTCTTCGCGCGGGTGAAGGGAAAAAGAAAGAAAACCAGGAGAGAGGTGTTCTGCGTGAATGAGAAGAAAAGAAAAGGGAGAGAGAGAGAGTGTATTAAAACTTTAATATCAATTTACCATTTTGCCCTTCAACCCTAATTTCTAGCTAATGGTTTTGTAATCCGTTGATTTAAATTTTTGTAAATTTCTCATTTCATTTAGCCCTACAATTTAACTCTTAAAGTTCCCATAAAATTTTCCATTTTTGAGATTACGTTAAAAATCTCCAATTCCGGGCATATAATTAGCAATTAAAATGCTAAAAAAATTATGGGTGTTATAGAACCCCAAGGTTGTGGACCAGACATGGGGCAAAAGTCTGCACATTTTGTGTATGGGTTGGTGCTGCAACATTATATTTACCAACGACGCCAATTATTTATTGCTTCATTTGAATTTGCATGAATCTTCAAGAAACCAGAAAAATACCGCTCCAGCGTCTATTATTTATTGCTTTCCATCTTAACATTAACATCACTTATTTGAAATTTTCAAAGACCAAATGTCGCAGCAGAACCTGACTCTTATCCGGAAATGTAAAGGATGACGGAGTGTAGAGCATTCCTTTCATATGCAGTGATGACTATTGATAATTGTGTTTGTCCCATATCGTCTATTAGATGAGTGTGTGATTTGTATATATGTGAGGAAAATTCTCTCTCCCGTGATCCACTTTGGTAGGATGCTATGGCTGAGAAACTTACTGCTCTTCATCAGACTCATACATGAGATTTGGTACCGTTGCCATCCGAAAAATGTACAATTGGTTCTCGTTGGGTTTACAAGATTAAAACTAAGTATGATGGGTCCATTGAACGATACAAGGCTCGACTTGTTGCTAAAAGCTACTCTCAGGAGAATGACATGGATTATGAAGAAACATTTGCCCTTGATGCAAAGATGACGACTATTCGCACTATGATTGGGGTTGCCTCTGTTCGTCAATGGAGAATATCTCAAATGGATGTCAAGAATGTTTTCTTGAATGGTGATCTTCATGAAGAAGTCTATATGATGCCCCTTCCTGGTGTCGCCCACAAATCTGGTGAAGTTTGTCGGCTTCATAAGACTCTCTATGGTATCAAACAAGCACCTCTTGCTTGGTTTGAGATGTTCTCCACAATGATCACTTCGCTTGGTTTTCATCCTAGTCATCATGATTCTACATTATTTGTTAGGCATACAAGTGCAGGTCGTATTTTGTTATCCTTGTATGTTGATGACATGATTATTACTAGTGATGATTGTGATTGAATTGAATCTTTAAAGTCTGAGTTGACTAGTTGTTTTGCTATGAAAGACTTGGGTTTGCTACGTTACTTTCTGGGCATTAAGGTTGCTTATTCCCCAAAAAGTTATCTTTTATCCCAGTCAAAGTACATATCTGATCTGTTTGAGCGTGCACATCTCACTAACAATAGGATTGTTGATACTCCTCTTGAGACTAATGCTCGGTACTCTCTATCGGATGGCCTTCCTTTGTGGATCCCGATTTATATCATACTGTTGTTGGCAGCTTAGTTTATCTTATTGTGACTCGTCCAGATATTGCGAATGTTATTCATATGGTTAGTTAGTTTGTTAATGCTCCTACTAATGTTCATT
Source organism: Begonia masoniana (assembly GCA_022432975.1). Lineage (NCBI taxonomy): Eukaryota > Viridiplantae > Streptophyta > Magnoliopsida > Cucurbitales > Begoniaceae > Begonia > Begonia masoniana. The sequence continues at coordinate 751,924 of CM039510.1, read as the reverse complement.
GGGCTGCTATTATTCGTTGTAACTACCTCGTTAAGGGCCGAGGCCCATTTCATAACTCTCATAGAATACTTACTCTAAATTACTCTATGTACCCCTTTGTTTGTTTTTTTTTTTGAAACTTTAACCGTCTGCATATCTGACAGAATTCTACCCTTCAAAGACCCGACTCCCATAAGATCATTGGCATAGGTCATTACAGAGTAGAGCGACTAGACTCGGGCATTTAATCCATAACATAACCGGGCAGAAGGAAGAAGCCCTCAGTACACTTGACCTCATTATACTTGAGCTGCTTAAAACCACAAGCATCTACCGGTTGCTAGACGACAAAACATTAAACTCACCTATGCCGATCGTTAAACGACAAGCACAGAGTTCGCTCCTGCCGGTAGTGTATTTCTATATCATCCGGTTATCATGTGCATCTCACGTGACTTACTTAACCTCGCCAGCAAGAGACATCGCCCGGTGATCAACAATCATTCACCATCCACCGATGACGTCAGCCGGATGATGTCTTCATCCATCAGAGGCATCATCCAGTGGACGTGTGCAATGCACGTGACTCACTTACCTCATCCGACAGGAGACATCATCCGGTGAACAAACGACTAAATACTTTACTTACATCATCCGGTGAGTAAACACTCGACATCATCCAATGACGTCAGCCGGAAGACTCAATCGTTCAACTTCTATCATTCGACATCCGCCGATGACGTCAGCCGGATGATACACTCATCCGACTCCTATCACTCAGCAGTAAAACACGATAATCATCAAGCAACTTCAACCAACAGAAAAATACCCCGACTCTCATAGATTTCAACTTGATAGGCATGAACCTTAAACGAATAAAAATCATAGACTCATTCAGGATACGTGAAGCAGAAGACTTAATTAAGCAGATCATTCTATAAACTTAAATCATTCCTCGAACTCAGAGATCAAATAGACAAATCCCAACATCCCAATGTTATAAAAAGAAATCTTACCCTACACAGACTTCAGTCTTTCATAAACCTTATTGACTTAATGTGAGCATAACCGCGCGTCAATATCGCCTGCCAGCCACAAATCCCCACCCTGAGCACCTTCCAGCAACCGAGCTTAAACATCCTCATTAACTTTGAGATCCTCACCTGAAAACTCGTCACCTACATCATAAGGTTTAAACTATAAGTCTAATGCTTAGTAAGGAATGCAAACTAACATGTATTCATGAATGTGCAGTTGAGAGAAAACATGTTCATGATCATTTATCATTCTTGCTTCTGTTCATCGTTTTCATCATATGGATTAATGGAGGATTTGTGCCGTAAAAGGGGGGTTGACAGTGATTTTGATCATATTCCCTTTCAGGTCGTTTTCATGGTCCCTCTTTGGACTGTGGCATACGTCAACCCGCCCCCAACCCTCACTTAATCATGTTGTATGAGATCGTTTTCATATTCATTCTCATATCTTATTCATGGAGAAAACATGCTCATAAATCTTTTCATATGCTTGAGGAGTAAATCATGATGCATGACATGAATGTTCTTAAATCGTCAGACTATGGAAATTACCATACTAGACAGTTGATTTCATGGACTCTAACAAAACATCACATAACATAGTTCTCAAACATCCGTAAATCATCCAAGTACAAACCATCTTACTAACTTAAAACAAACATAAACATAAGTAACAGACAATAGCTTAATAACTTCTAATCATCGTATCAGTTTCTACTTAGCATCCTTATGATGTAGGGCCCTAATGGCCGGGAATCCTACACATTCACTTACCTGGTTTCCTTAGCAACTTGAGCTCATTTTCTTCGGACTTCTTCACCTAAAACATTACATTGTAGTAGTTAAAATAGAAATCCTAATAGTCCTAATCACAAATCATCATAGAATCTAATAACTAAAGTCATTCTCGAATCCCTTAGTCTAGTTCTCTGTGTGCAGTCTGAAATACAAAACCAAAACAGCTAGGTTCAACTAACGATTAATCAGGGTCGGTTATATTAAATGTCCAGAATCGATTCAAAAATGCTATTACCAAACACCGATTATAAATGTTCCTATTATTCGGCCATATCTGAAATCTCAAGTCCAACTGAAAAACAGTACTCAAATAGATAACCAGCAATTCACATTGTCTGAGTCTTACCTAGGGCGTCGATTGTCGAAGTGGGGAAAGAGAAATCCGTCGCCGATGAGAGAGTCGCTGGCGGAGAGGGAGACAGCTCGGGGAAATGAGAGGATGCAGAAGGGAATGTCGGCTACAGTGAGGTTTAAAAGTTTCCATTTCCTATTTATACTTAATCCAAACATTCTTAATTACAAATCCTGCCACCCAACCTAATTTATGACACATGCACATGAATTAAGCCTTGGCATAAAAATTCCAAACCGAAAAGATTAAAATAAACATGGCCGTTAAAACAGTTAAGAAAGTCACCTGGTCAAACTCGTCGGGTGTTACATTCGTATTCTCAGGTGCCTTCGAGGCACTCAACTTCAGAGTCTCTTGTTCCCTTCTATGTCATCTCTCAAGCTACGTGCATACTTCGATACTGATTGGACTGGTGATTCTACCGATCGCTAGGGGTGGGCAGAACCGGACCGGAACCGGTGGACCGGACTGGACTGTGGGTTCGGTCCGGTTTTTGGGCGGTTCTTGGAGCCATAGAATCGGTTCCGGTTCCCAAATTCATGGAACCGTGGACCGCGGTCCGGTTCCCGGTTCCATTGATCAAATACCCGGGAACCGCGGGAGTCCCGAATTGGATTTCCCCTTTCCAATTTTTCTTCCCCGATCCCAGCTCCAGAGTCCAGATCTCCGCCTCACTGCTTCCCCGAGCTTCTTCTTCTTCCAGATCTTCGCCTCACTGCTCCTCCCGAGCTGCTGCTGCTTCTTCTTCTTCCAGATCCTTCTTCCAGATCTTCGCCTCACTGCTGCTTCTTCTTCTTCTTCTTCTTCTTCTTCTTCTTCCAGATCTTCTTCTTCTTCTTCTTCTTCTTCTTCTTCTTCTTCTTCCAGATCTTCGCCTCACTGCTCCTCCCGAGCTGCTCCAGATCTTCGCCTCACTGCTCCTCCCGAGCTGCTGCTGCTGCTGCTTCTTCTTCTTCTTCTTCTTCCAGATCTTCGCCTCACTGCTGCTTCTTCTTCCAGATCTTCGCCTCACTTCTTCTTCTTCGCCTCACTGCTTCTTCTTCTTCTTCCAGATCTTCGCCTCATTGATTTATTTTTAACTTAAAAAAAAATAATTAAAATTAAAATTCATGGGAGGGAACCGGTACCGAACCGGAACCGGACCGCAGGAACCGGACCGAATTTGCGGTCAGTTCCGGTTCGGTACCGGTTCTGCTAAGGACCGGTTCCAGTTTCGGGAAATAAATTCCCGAAACCCACGGTCCAGTCCGGTTCCGGGCTAGAACCGGCCCGGACCGGACCGTGCCCAGCCCTACCGATCGCAAGTCCACCACTGGATTTTGTATTTTCCTCGGTGATTCATTTATTTCGTGGAAGAGTAAGAAACAAGATGTTATTTCTCGGTCTTCTACTGAAGCTGAGTATCATGTCATGGCCTTGACTACTTGTGAGATTGTTTGGTTACGTTGGTTTTTTGCGAATATGGGTGTTTATCTTCGTCATCCTACTCCGTTACATTGTGATAATCAGAATGCTATTGAGATTGTGCGTAATTCGGTTTTTCATGAGCGAACAAAGCATATTAAGATTGATTGTCATGTCACTCGTCATCATCTTCAGCTTGGCACCATTACCTTGCCTTTTGTCTCTTTTTCTTTGCAGATTGCTAATTTGTTTGCCAAGACACACTCCGTTTCACGATTCTATTTTTTTCTGACAAACTCTCAATGCTTATAGCTATTGCATCATGAGTTTGCGGGTAGGGGGTGTTAGCATATATTATTATTACAATTAATGTATTAAGGGTATTTTAGTCTTTGATTATTCTCTTTGTTTACCCTAGCTATAAAAACTCTTTATGTGTATCTTTTTCATTTTAAGTTGGGGGAGAGGGGGGGGGGGGGGGGGTGTTATTTTTATTATAATTAATGTATTTATGGTATTTTAGTATTTGATTATTCTCTTTGTTTACCCTAGCTATATAAAACTCTTGATGTGTATCTTTTGCATAGTGTTAATGAGCAATCTCTATTTTCTCTAAAAAAAATTTATTATTCCCTCTCCCATTGAGCTAGCTTTTGGGGATGAGTTCCACTCTCTCACATGTGTTAACAATGACAAATGTATAATTCGATAGTTAAAAATTGTAATTCAATGATTGTAATAAACACAAAATATACGTGATTTCCCTTTTTCCTCATTTTGTTGGTACCCTCCCTCCCTCTCTCTCTCTCTCTGGTATTAATGCTACCAGATCCATCCTATAAGCCACCTCCAAAGAATTTGAATACTTAAATAGTGGGATCTGATCATTTCTTTGGTTTGCATCGACCTTCTTCTCCTGTCTCACACCTCACAACATGCTTGGTATATGGACTCTAGCGCGACTCGTCATTTTTCTCCCAATGTCTCTTAGCTCACCGATGTATCTCCTCATGTTGGTATAGAGCAAATCATGGTTCGCAATTGAAGTTCGAAACTTCAATTGAGTATGTCGATTATCTCAAGAGTCCGAATTTGAAAATAATGATTGAATATATCGAATATTTCAATAATAACAATTTGAGAATAATAATTAAATATGTCGAATATCTCAAGAACAAGAATTAAGAATGTCAAATATCTCAAAAGTGAGAATTCAAAAATAATAGAAGAAAGTTGAGATCACTTTTTGCATCTTGTTTTTGTTTTTGCACTTTTTTCTACCATGAAGAATATTGCAAGAAGAAATTTCAAGAAGAAGAAAACTTGCAAGATAATAAAAATAGAAACTCGAAACGAAGAACCTTTGCTTTGATACCAAATGATCAGAACCACTAATATTGAGAACTGAGACCCTTCAACAATGTGTAATAAAACTCAGGAACACTTTAGAATCAAGTACGAAAAAATTAACCTCAATTGAACATTTTCAATATAACCAAAGTTATCAAGTAAGATGAAATTAACCCAAACTAAATTTGCTGGTAAGAATCAAAGCTATCAAGTGATCTCCCAAGCTTTGACTTCAAAAAGACCTAGTTCTTCAATAGCAAAAAATTGTGTCCCTTTTGGAGTGCATCCATGGTGTTTAAATAGCCTCAAGGCAGTTAGGAATAAGTAAACTTAATGTAATTATGAAATAGAAAACTTAACAAACTCAAGAATTAGAAAAAAAAAATAAAAAGGTACCAATTCCAGTAATCTGACAACTTCATCATTTATTTTTATTTGGACGTACCAATTCCAGTTAACTTGCAAGATGCATTATTTTCCATCCATACGACACCTGTTAAAAGAGGCTCATATGTTGAAAACCAACTTGATTGCAGGCTGAATCTAAAATCCACTTCTTGCATGACCTTGAGTTTCCACTAGACACTACAAGAAGTTCACATTCTTCTACACTCTCATTTTCTTCAACAACAACAGCTTCACCAGGCTTCTCTAGTTGTTTTTCCTTCTGTTCAGCTTCTTTTTTTCTTTTGTTATGTAGTTTATAACACCCAGACTTTATATGCCTATTTTTCTGACAGAAATAACAAATTTTGTTTCAGTTCATAGACTTTGATCCGCCCCTTGAACCTTTTCTACCATTGTTGTCATTATCAGTCTTCTCCCATTTTCTGTCCTGAATACAAGGTGTTTTATCTTCTCATTTGAAAGCAAGTCATCATAGATTTCTTCAAGGTTAATATGTCATGTCTATATAAAATTTTGTCTCGAAAGGTACTATACAAAGTTGATAGCGAGCACAATAAAATCAACCCCAGATCCTCTTTATCATATTTGCACTCCATACCTTCCAAATCCGAAATTATCTTCTTGAATGCACCCAAGTGTTCTTTAATAGAAGTTTCTTTTGTCAAATGATGAGACTATAATTGTTGCTTCATATGCAGATTAAGCGTAAGGGTTTTGTACATACATAATTCCTCTAACTTCAACCAAATATCTGCAGTAGATTCTTCGTTCAAAACATCCTGCAACACACTACTTGATAAGTTCAGACAAATTAAAGACAACTTTTTTGTCTCTCAAAATTTTCTCCTGCTCTTTCCAAGACGAAGGAATTTTATTGAATCCAGACAACTTGGTGTCCATTTCCATCTGAAAGTACACATCTCGCATCTTTACTTACCACAAAATAAGCCTCTTATTTTGATCCTACATCAGAATATCATAACTCATCGGAGTCATCTCCACAAAAATTCAAAATTTTACAAGTAATTATTCGAACCCAAAATTTCTGAAAACAGTGAATTTCAATCCAAGAAATTCAAAACCAAATAATCAAAAACTATTTAGCACCAATAACCACAATCGAGGAATTACAAACCAAATAACCAAATATTGATTACAACAAAGCAAATCGCAAAACACAGCAAAGCACTCAGTTTTCAAATCACAGTTTGATAGTTTGCAAATCACAGCAAAACAATCAATCAACAACAAAATTGCAACTACGCAGTTTGGAAATCACAGCAAACTTTTTGCCGTGGGTCTTCAAGAGTTTCACTCTTTGCAAATTCGCAAATTTTAGGTTAGCAGTTTGTCCTTCAGTCAAGTCAGCTTCCAATCGGAAAGAAAAACCAAAGCTTTATTAAATGGATTGATCGATGAACAGGCGCGACGAACGGCGACCTGTTATGTGGAGGTCGTTTGGTTCTTCAACGGTGGCAGTTCGAGGTCGTTTGGTTCTCTATCTCTCTCTCTCTCTGCGAGGGCTTCTTCGCAACCTCCGTTTCTTCTCTTTGAAGCGATGAAGAGAAAAACAACAATATTTTGTTTACTTCCCCTTTTCTTTTTCCAATTATGAATCGAAAAAAAAAAATCAGAAAACCTTCAACGATGTTATAATACCAATGGTTGAAAAACCCAACGAGAATCGAAAAAAAGAAAGGTAGAAAATAATAGACATTGAGATTAACATCGAAATTCTATACGAGTAAAACTACGGGCAAATAAAAGAAATCAGTAATCAAAGTCGATATAATGAGTTTTGCGACTCAAACATATATTCATATATTAATTTATAATCCTAATCATAACGGAATTACTAATATGTGCCTCATCGGCCCGACCCAGATAGGGTTCGGGTCATATCGAACCTAACACTTTGGTTGCTCAAACCTAGTTCTTCTATGAATAAGAAAATTATTCTTCCCTTTGGATCTAGTAAACTTGTGGTGCTCATTAGCATTAGCCAAATTAGAACAACAAACATTGTCTTTACTTTAATTATCTACTAATTAAGCAATCATAGTTCTTACGGCGATGCCACTCCAAGCAAGTAGCACTTTTTATTACAAGAAAGGCTACAAAGAGAAGCACGAAAAAGATAGAAACCCACCTTCGAAACAAATTTGGCAAAGATTGCTAGAAGAGAAGCTCCATTCTTTGCGTGATTCTGACGAGGTTTCAAAAATTGAAAATATGGCAGAGTCAGGTACAAACTCTTTAGACATATGTTTGGGCATGCTGTATTGTTCATTGACTAAACTTCAGGAGAACACAAATAACTATGAAATGAGATTATTAAAAACGAGAAGAACATATTAACAACTAGCTGTCACAATGGTTGTAAGTGGTGAATCCATGCATCAAAGCAAAAATGAAGAGAATCACCACATAAAGACATTTAATAGTTTCCACACATGTGCTCGGATTATGAAGAGTCGTCATGTAATAGTAAAGTAGATAACAACTTGCTATTTGACAGGTTTAAAAATAAGTATCGGTGGAAAACTACATCTATTATCGAGACGTTGAGAAGGGAATATAATGTAAACAAAAGCATGAAAGCCAAAATCTTTTAGAAAATAAATTCTTATTCGAAGAGTGGATAACCGAATGGATAATCTCGCATTAATCCATCTATTTGGGATCCAATTTTGAAATTGACATAAAGAAGAGAAGATGAGACATCTCTTTACTTGGGAAAGAGAGAGGGAATAAGCTGCAGTAACACCTCACAAACTTTGTAACTAAGGCAATACCATCCTAGAGGCATTTCTTACAGAGTGTTTGGATGCAACTGATTCATATTCCTACTCTCTAGATAACAGGCCCCATAAACCATCTTTACATAGTGTGATTTCGTGTTTAAATGTTTCTTACCTTATTGACTGCACTTCCATATTTATTATCACTTTAAGCGTCTTGCCTTTTGATTGTCTGCTTGCAATCATTTATTATAGTTATTTTTTAATATAGTACTTATTTTTCTTTTTTCATTTGATATAACTCATGCAGGGTTTGGTCCCAACTCTAGAGATGAGGTACGTTTTTTCCGCACGCCGTATGGAAATTTATAAGAATAAATTTCATGACAAGGTCTATGAAAAACATGGTGGAATGTATCAAAAGTGGTTAAATCAACTTCCTTTTGAGGTTGGCTACACTTGATGATTCAACTCACAAATACCGACAAGGAATCAATACAAAGTATTGGTCCTGACATGCCTTGAGTCATTCAATTTTTACCTTCTCACTCTAGGGCTCCCAAGTCTCTCTCTACCCTCTTCTCTTTGTTTTCTTCTTCTTCTCAGTAGAAAATGCCACGTGACTCCCCGTTACCTTCAGCTTTAAGGAGAGTTTCTAAAGTCCTCCGGGAAGTTTTTCGGTGTTTCCCTTAATTTCACAATTAAAATATTACGATTTAAGGTACTTGCTCGATATCATTTACAATAATCAATGCATATAAACTTAATACAATTAGATTTAAGCTATATAAATTACTTAAACCAATTCGGATCTATTGAAATAATCAAGTCTAATTAACTTAACTAATATTTCTAACACCTATTTTACGTTTCCAATTTGACATATGGCACCACCCTATTGATGACCACATTTTATCACACGACATCGTAGATAAATACTTTATAAAACTTTTCTTCTAACTGAACATTTTCAAATTCTCACTCAATATATCAGAATCGAATAATTACTGAGAATTGTGCTTAAGTGTTCAATACACTTAATCCAACTTTAAAATATATAACTTTAGCTACAAATTTCAAATTTGCAAACTTCTAGCGTCATTTTCTTCATTAGGATGCCTACTATAACATCCCTACATTTCTTAAAATTCTATTCACATTTACCTATTCAACAATACCAAAATATCCAAACTGTTTATAAAAAAAAAACAATTTATTTTTTAATCCTTCTTAAGCACAAGTAATTAATTTTACTTTTAGTCATGCCTATTTACTATTTTCATACTCATATGTTACATTTATATACTCCTCCTTTTCCCATGTGTGGATCGTGGTGGCCTAGAGTTGTTGATCACGTGGAGTTCCTCTTCATTTTCTTATTTCTTTGATTCAAAATGTTTTCTTTCCTACCCTTTGGTGAGCACTTTGTATTTGTTCTCTTTCATCATTTTTGGTGTGTATCATTATAGTGAGTTTCTGACATTTATTTCCAAGCACAGTACTTTTGGTCCTTATGTATTGCGCTATCTTATTATTATTTTTGATCGCTACATAGGTTAACCCAATTTCACTTTAGCTATGGTTCAATTTTTTGCTTAAATCTATGTTACAAACCAAGTTTTGAGCTAGATGATTGTCATTTACGAGGATTGGTCGCTTAACTTGGTACTTCTATATAAGCTCGGCAGGTCGTGTCAATGAAGTTTTTTATTGTTAGACTTGTTGAATATTAACTTGAAGTTAGAGCTTGTATTGAATAACATGCACTAGTTAGCTTTACAAATAAAGTTAATGTTTTTAATGCAAACAATATAGACCTATAAACTTGTATCACATAACGCTCTTGGAACTCAATATTATATTTTATTAAATCTTTACACAGACATATGACAAAATAAATAAAGAAATATAAATAGTAGATCAACGTATTATTATAGTATATCTTTGAAGTTCAAAGTTAGCTAATTGATATTGTTGTAACATTATGGTGACACATAAATAGAAAATTATGAATGAAGAGAAGTGGATTCTCAATCTTAATTTTCATAGAATTAGCATCAAATTTGTATTCTGTGCTATCTTAGTTTTTAGTTGTTCTTTAGTTTTACCTCTTTAGTTTTTATAAGTCATAAAAATCAAATCTTTCGTTACTTTTTACTTAGGAATTTTAATTGGTTTTATAGGAAAACTTTTATAAATTGTTCTCCATTGATAAGATACTTGTTATGGATCAATTTATTACTTGTTGTGATTGGTTACACATGCGCTTACATACATATAATCATAATAGTCTGCTCCACTTAAAATTTGACCAACTTGTTTTCTTAATATGTTTTGAAAGATAAACGACAACAAAAGTTATGCATGCTAATCATAAAAACAATGTAAAACATTAGATATAACACTAATCTAGTTAATTCACTCCAATTGATTAGGTTTTTGAGGAGGTGTTTGGGTTAGCCAAGTCCTTGTTGTAGGATCGAAATTGTCTAAGAGGGGGGTGAATTAGACTTTTTAATCTTTTTAAAACTAACAGCAAACAGACAGGTAATAAAAGTAAAAGAGAGAGTTAGAGAAAATTCAACACCAGAATTTTTACGTGGTTCGACCAAAAACTGCCTACGTCCACGCTTCAAGGTTTCCCCCTTGAAGATCCTTTCCTTCTCCTCAGAGAACAAAAACAGATCGCACTTCACGGACGACGATCTACAGCCTTTTACAGAAACCGGATTGCTCTTCACGGGCGACAATCCACTGCCTTTAATAGAATCGTGAGTTTGTAATTTTCAACACAAACAACACTCTCTCAATGATTAAATCTCAAGTTACAGAATAGAGAGATGTAGAATACAGAGTATTAAGATTTTGGCTCGTTAGGGCTCAATATCAATTTTTGCAAAAAGTTGTTTTTCCTGAGCTTCTTTTTCCTTTAAATACTCTGTTTGAAATCGGCTCTCTTCATTGAATGCTTCTTTCTAGATATGGAAATATATTACCGTTGGAGAAACATCCGTACTTAGACAGCTAGTCGTTGCGTTCTGAAGTTGTTTTCATGCTTCGTCATTGGTGGACAGAAGTTAAAGCTCTGGACGACTTTCGCTATCGCTTCGCGGTAAATTTAAATTCTGGCAGAAGATACTGTATACTGGAAGATGTGACTTTAAAAACACTGAACCGCCATAGGTGGATGTAGCTTTGCATTGCTTGAACTGGTATTGGTAGATGTGACTTTATAAAGCTGAACCGCCATAGGTGGATATGGCTTTGCATTGCTTGAACCGGTATCGGTAGATGTGACTTTATAAAGCTGAACCGCCATAGGTAGAAGTCGTCAAAATTCCATCGGTAGAAGTCTTCAAAATTTGTCGTTTAGCGAGCGGTGGTATGACCTTTGTCATTTAGCTAGCGGTGTATGTCTTATTTGAATTCCAGCGGTGGATGTGTACTTTTGTCGTTTAGCTATCGGAGGATGTAATCGTTGTTGTGTAGCTATCGGCAGATGTAATCTTTGGAAGACTTTGAAATGCCAGCGGTAGATGTAATTCTTTGTCGTTTAGCTGGCGAAGAAGTCTTCTTCAAAGCGCCAGCGGTGGATGTAGTTCTTGTCGTCTAGTTGGCGGAAGATGTAACCTTTGCTTTGTCGTTTAGCGAGTGGCAGATGTAAGCTTTTATTTGCCATCGGTGGATATACAATATAAAACAATTTCAGCCCTATTTTTTTGAACACTCAAACAGATTTATTAGACAACTAAAATACCCTTTTCAAAGGGCATTTCCAGTGAAGATTTCGAGACATATATATGAGGGACAATATTTAACTTATTAATCAATTTATTAATTTCATATATTTAATTCAATAATCAGCTTATTATTCTCAGTAACATAATCTCAATCAAATTACATTACTTAAAAATATATCATCAAAAACATCGTTAGACTTAAACATAATTTAAGTCAACAATCTCCCCCTTTTTGATGATGACAAACTATGAGTATTAATTGATTGACAATCACTCCCCCATAATCCTAGCTCCCCCATAGCATGTGCATGCAGTTCATTTCATAACAGAACAGTGCATAACAGTTCAGCAGTTCATTTCAGTTCACAATACACAGATTTCTCCCCCTTTAACATTATCAAAAAATAATATAAAGCAATCAACAACTCAACATGTGTATATTAATGAAAAAGGAAAAACAGAATTCCAAGAATGGGGATAGTAGTAAAATTGTTGAAAAAAAAATATCGCTTATTTAAACAAAATCTAAAAAGCGCTTCCAAAACACTTCGATAAGCGAAGAAGGCACTTCAAGGTTCGGAAGGAAATAAGAATCTACGAGTGCTTGAAGTGAGGCAATATCGAGAGGAAGTGGTTCTTGATAGACCACCAAATCCATACATGGAGGAGGAGGTGGAAAGGGTTCTTCAGAGACCACCAAATCCATACATGGAGGAGGCTCTAGCAGAGGAGCAGCAGATGGAGAGGGTCCTTGATATACCACCAAGTCTAGACATAGTGGTGCCTCTACTGGAGGAACAGCAGGAAGTGCAGCCATTGACCCTTGAGGCTCAGATGTAGACTCGGAGACAGGGGAACAAAAAGGATCAGTGAACCTGAGCTCTGCATCTTGGATATATAAAGGCATGAAGTTCACTGCCTGGTCAGCCTCATGTCTGATGATAGGAGGAAGGAAGTCTTCAGAAAAAGCCGCTGAGTAACACAGAGGTCGAGGCGGTTCTCGCTAAAGACCTTGAATGTCAGACTGAAGAGACCGAAAGTCCCTGGAGAAAGGACCTTCAAGTCTATCCATCCTTCTAGTCAATCTTTCCTGAACAGAGTCAAGATCTATGCTCATGTCCACTCTGCTCTTAGTGAGCTTGGCATCTAAAGATTTATTCACCTGATCCTGAACAGATGAGAGAGCAGTGCCGAAGCTCTCTATGCGAGTCATTAACTCAGAGAATTGTTCCTCACTTATGATTGATCTCCTCTGATAGATCTTTGGAGTTTGAGGAGTAATCGGAAGGATTGGAGTTGAGGAGGTTTGGACTGGAGGAGCAATTTGAAGGTTTGGATTTGAAGAGGTTTGGACTGAGGTAGCAGTGGGTGGAACCGGAGACAGGAGAGGTGGAGCAAGCAGAGATGGCAAACGAGGAGTAGGTGAAGGAGAAGTTGGACTCTCTGGAGGTAGAAGAGGCATAGCTGGGAGAACAGGAAGTGCCACAAAAGTATGTGTGGGGGAAGGGTGTCTGGGAACAGGAGGAGGAGGAGGGTGGGAGCAAGACACATGGGAAGTGGAAGGTGAATTATCAAAGGCAGGGATCTCAGATTCATCCCTTCCTTCGTTAATTGATTCCTCCTGCAGGGCAAGTTTCCTCTTCCCTAGCTTGACAGACTGTGCCTTAGAACCGTTCTGGCGAGACTCATCTAAAACAAGAACCCCTTGTCTATTCCTTTTGATCCCCATTCTGTTCAAAGTGGTGAGGGAGTAAAAGCTAGAAGGTTGAAGACGGAAAGGCTCATCTTCCTCTAAAAATTCTACAGCAAACTTCTAAAAGATTTTCATGAGAAGCAGATTGTAAGGAAGAGATGAGGCCCTGGCTGAAACACTTTGTATCATCCTTCTTAACACAATGTATCCCACATTGAAAAGTTTCTGTTGGAAGAGTGCATACAGAACAAACAGTTCCATGCCACTCACTTGATCGTAGTGACCACCCTTTGGAATGATGTTGTACCCTATCATTTAATGAAAGAGCCGAGCCTTGATGTTGAGGTGCTTACTCCTTAATTGGTTAGGGATGAGATTTAGGTCAAGAGCAATTGTCCTATAAAATTGTTGACCCTCAAGAGAGTTAAGGAAGGGGGGCTCATTTCCTGACACAAAGAACTTGACTTGAGAATCCAAAAAGGGGCTTTCCAACAACTCATTGATTGATTGGGATGTTAGAACTATGTGTTTTCCATACACATAGCTCGAAACTGTAGAGAAGTCAGAAAGGTAGCTAAGATTGGCATAAAACATTTTAATGGCTACGGGATAATAGAAAGATTCAACGTCAAATAATCCCAACAGACCAAGACTCTTCAGGGGTTCAACTAAATCCAAGCCATCAAAGTCCTCAAAGATAATACCCCGACTAGGAATTAGAGATTTATGCTTAAAATCATCTTGATACCTTGCTTTGGCTTCACGACTGAGAAAGTAGAGAGACGGCAATTCAGTTGCACGAGGAAGTTCTCGTGGCTGACGAACGGAAACCTTGGCCTTTTTCTTAGCTGGTCCCTGAACAGCTCGAGATGAAGATGCCATGATCGATGAAACAGCTTGCTAGATGCGAAAAACTCGAAGGAGAGAAAGATAGGGCAGGAGTTTTCGAAAGAGCGCGAAAGATATGAAGCGTCTCAAACATATGAGTTTAAAATAGAGCTTCGCCCTAATATAAAAAGACAAACAAGTAACACCGATATCGCCCGATGGGTGACACGTGTTAACAGATTAAAGAATATATCTTCCGATACATATCGGTAGATATACTTCTTCCGATAGTAAATAATGATGCATATCTTCCGATGCCTACATTAACCAAACTGCTCTATTACTCAAAATTTACCAACAGAAGAAGAATCTCAGTTTTTCTCAACACGAATGAGACCTAACCTTATTCTAATATTGTTGAAGGTCTTTTCATCCAAAGGCTTGGTAAAGATGTCAGCTAATTGATCTACAGAATTGACAAATTCTAAAGAAATATCACCTCTTTGAACATGATCTCTGATAAAGTGATATCTAACCTCTATGTGTTTGGTTCTAGAATGTTGGATAGGGCTTTTTGAAATATTAATGGTACTGGTGTTATCACAACGAATAAGAATCATATTGTAGAAAAGATTATAGTCCTCCAAGGTCTGCTTCATCCACAGCATTTGTTCACAACAACTGTCAGCAGCAATATATTTACTTTCAGCAGTTGACAGAGCAACAGAATTTTGCTTCTTGGAGTATCAGGAAACTAGAGATTCACCAATGAATTGACATGTTCCACTGGTGTTTTTCCTATCAACTAGACTCCCAGCATAATCAGAATCTTAATATCCTATGAGATCAAAAGAAGTACCCTTCGGATACCATAAACCTAAGTCATAAGTCCCACTCAAATATTTGAAAATTCTTTTAACTGCAGATAAGTGAGATTCCTTAGGAGCAGCTTGGAATCTAGTACAGAGGCAGACACTAAAGAGAATATCTGGCCTACTAGCAGTCAGATATAGCAATGAACCAATCATACCACGATATTTTTTAATATCAACACTTATTCCTTTTTCATCTTTATCCAATTTAGCTGTGGTACTCATGGAAGTCCTAGAAGGCTTAGAGGATTCTAATCCAAATCTTTTTAGGAGGTCTTTGATGTATTTTTCTTGGCATAAGAAAATACCATCAGATTTTTGACTAATTTGGAATCCTAAGAAAAACTTTAGCTCCCCCATCATACTCATTTTAAATTCACTTTGCATATCAGAAGCAAATCCATCACAAAGTGAAACATTTGTAGACCCGAATATGATATCATCTACATAGATTTGAACAAGAAGAAAGTCATTGTCCTTTTGCAAGGTAAAAATGGTTGAATCGGTATTACCATTTTTGAATTTCTTTTTCTCAAGGAAATTCTTCAACCTATCATACTAAGCTCTAGGAGCCTGTTTAAGTCTATAGAGAGCTTTCCTAAGTTTGTAAACATGGTCAGGTTTCTCATGATCCTCAAAACCTAAGGGTTACTCCACATAAACTTCTTCCATGATATAACCATTTAAAAAGACACTCTTTACATCCATTTGAAAGAGTGTGAAGTTTTTGTAACAGACATAGGCTAGGAGCATTCTAATGGATTCTAGTCTAGCTACGGGTGCAAAGGTTTTCTCAAAATCAATTCATTCTTCTTGATTGTAACCTTTGGCAACTAGCCTAGCTTTATTTCTAACCACAATTCTATTTTCATCCATTTTGTTCTTAAATACCCATTTGGTTCCAATAATTTGATGGTCAACTGGTTTTGGAACAAGTTCCAGACATTGTTCCTTTCAAATTGGTTTAATTCTTCCTGCATAGCCATAATCCAGTTTTCATCCTGCTCGGCTTTCACGAATTTCTTAGGTTCTATTTGGGAAATAAATGCTACATTGGCACAAAGATTCCTAAGAGATGATCTAGTCTTTACTCCTAAGGAAGGATCACCTAAAACTTCATCTAAAAGATGGTTTCTTACATACTTCCAATCTCTAGGCAAGGCTGTAGATTCATCTTTGACAGAAACAATTTCTAGAAAATTTGAAGGGGGTTCTAAGGATTTATCACCTAGATGGGGATCAGTAGGCTTGTCTAAAGAGAGGGAATTAAGATGTTTTTCTAAAGAGTCATCCTCATCCACATTGATTGTGAGTTGAGGAGATTCATCAAAAATGACATGAACGGATTCTTCAACTACTAAAGTTCTTTTGTTGAATACCCTATATGCTTTACTGGAAAGAGAATAACCAAGAAAAATTCCAAGATCAGATTTGGAATCGAATTTTCCTAAGTTATCCTTAGTGTTGAGAATAAAACACTTGCATCTGAAGGCTCTAAAATATTTTACAGAGGGAGTTTTTCCATTCCAGAGCTCATAAGAAGTTTTCTCAAGAATTGGTTTTATTGAGACCCGATTAAGCACATAACAAGCCGTTGAAACAGCTTCTGCCCAGAAATAATTTGGTAGGGAGTTCTCATTTAGCATGGTCCTAGCAAGCTCTTGGAGAGACCTATTTTTCCTCTCAACAACACCATTTTGCTGAGGGTTTCTAGGGGAGGAGAAATTGTGTTCAATTCCATATTTGAGACACAAGAGTTCAAACTTCTCATTTTCAAATTCTCCACCATGATCACTACGAATAGCAACAATGGTGAGTTCCTTTTCATTTTGAACTCATTTTCTAAAGCTAGAGAAGGTATCAAAGGTCTCATCCTTTGACTTAAGAAAATACACCCAAGTGAATCTAGAGAAGTCATCGACAATGAAATAGGCATAGAATTTACCTCCTAGACTTGCTACATTAGAAGGACCGAAGAGGTCCATGTGAAGAAGTTGGAGAGGCTTGGAGGTAGAGATTGTATTCTTCGTTGCAAAAGAACTTTTGATCTGCTTACCCATTTGAGAGACTTCACAGACCTTATCCTTCTCAAAGGATATCTTAGGGATCCCTCTAACTAAATTAGCCTTAGCAATCTTAGCTAAAGTATCTATACCTACATGTCTTAATCTCTTATACCAAGTCCAGCAATCATTTGAAAAATTTACGGCAAAGTATGTTTCATCAACATGCTCAATATCATTCAGATCAATAATATAGACATTTTTCTTTCTATAGCCTTTAAAAAGTACATTGTTGTTTAAGATGTCTTTGATCACACAAGCATTTAATTTAAATGTTACTTTATAGCCTTTGTCACACAATTGACTTATGCTAAGCAAATTATGTTTTAACCCTTCAACTAAAAAAACATTTTCAATGATAGGATTAGAAGGATTACATATATTGCCGATGCCAACAATTTTTTCTTTCTGATTTCCACCAAAGGTAACATTACCTTTCTTCTTGTTGACAATGGCAAATTTTGTTGAGTCTCCCGTCATATGCCTTGAGCATCCACTGTCAAGGTACCATTGGTTCTTCCTAGGAGAACAAACAACCTGCAAAACAGTGATCAAGTAATTTTCTTAGGTACCCAAATCTTTTGGGTCCTAGTGTTAGTTTTGGTTCCTTTAGGAACCCACTGTAATTTGCTACATGGTTTCTTACTAAACTTTAAAGGACACTCATATGACTTATGTCCTATTTCATTACAAGCATGGCAGGTAGTTGGTTTAACAAAAAAATTCTTATAAACTTTCTTTTTACTGAACCTGTCATACCCTAAGCCAGCTTTATCAAAAGTCATCCTTTGATTATTTAACTGCATGTTCAAATGCTTACTGTGATGACCCGAATATGCACGTATGGGTACGATGGCTACACGAGCCAGAACCCAGATGGCAGTACGTCCGCGCGGGCGAACCGGAAGGTGACAGGTCGTAAAAAGGGGGTCATCACAATCCCACATCGCTTGGGGAAGTATGTGGAAATGAAACATATGTAAAGAGACCCTTCCAACATAGCAAGATGCGTTTTGGAGTACAATTGACAACGGATCCCATAAGAACTCCGAAGTTAAAAGTGCTTCGGCGAGAGCAATTCCAGGTTGGGTGACCTTCTAGGAAGTTCTTTCCAAACAAAGCCGTGAGGGGAGGATATTAGGCTATGGCTCAATCCCCAGAGCGGACAATATCTTGCTGGGAATAGGGGTAGTTACAAATGGTATCAGAGCCTGTACCCAACTGGAAATGTGGCTAACGAGGACGTTGGGCCCCCGAGGGGGGGTGATTGTGATGACCCGAATATGCACGTATGGGTACGATGGCTACACGAGCCAGAACCCGGATAGCGGTACGTCCGCGCGGGTGAACCGGAAGGTGACAGGTCGTAAAAAAGGGGTCATCACAATCTCACATCGCTTGGGGAAGTATGTGGAAATGAAACATATGTAAAGAGACCCTTCCAACATAGCAAGACGTGTTTTGGAGCACAATTGACAACGGATCTCATAAGAACTTCGAAGTTAAAAGTGCTTCGGCAAGAGCAATTTCAGGTTGGGTGACCTTCTGGGAAGTTCTCGCCAAACAAAGCCGTGAGGGGAGGATATTGGGCTACGGCCTAATCCCCAGACCGGACAATATCTTACTGGGAATAGGGGTCGTTACACTTACTACCATTAGTGAAATTCAGAACAAGTTTATTTAAAGTGTCATTTTTCCTTTTAACTTCAGTAACTTCCTTTTCATGCTGATTGTATTCACTTGCATGTTTCTCGATCAGACTAGTATTTTCCTTTTTCAATGTATTGTATTTAGTTTTTAGCATGTCAAACTGTTTAACTAAATCATTGAAAGCATCTATTAGATCACCCTCATCATTATCATTGTCACTGGATGAATTACTTACCTCATCTTCGTGAGCCATAAAACACAGATTGGCAACTTCCTCGTCTTCTGAGGATGTATTACTTTCACTATTGTCCCAAGTGGCCTTCATTGCCCTTTTCTTGAATTTCTTGGGCCCTTTATTGGCTTGAGGACATTCGGCTTTCATGTGTCCTCGCTTTCCGCATTCAAAGCAGGTGATCTCCTTCTCCTTTTGAGGCTTTTCTCCTCTAGAGAATTTCCTTCCATGCATCCTTTTTCTCTAGAGGAACTTGCTGAATCTTCTGGTAATAAGAGCAATGTCCTCATCTTTATCTTCTTCCTCAGAGTCATCCTGTTTGCTCGAGGAAGCCTTAAGTGTTATATCCTTCTTTTTGCTGATCTCTTTCTCTTTGGGATCTTCCTTGTCATTGGCTCTCATGGTTATCTCATGAGTCATCAGAGAGCTAATGAGCTCTTCAAGCTTGAGCACTTTAAGATCCCTGGCCTCTTGTATTGCTGTCACTTTCGATTGCCAGGCTCTAGGTAGGCATCTTAAAATTTTCCTTGCTAGTTCTTCACCTGAGTACAACTTACCAAGAACTTTTAAACCATTAGTAATGTTAGTGAATTGAGTAAACATAGAAGAAATAGACTCATCCTTTTCCATGAAAAATAGTTCATACTCATGTACAAGCATGCTTAATTTACTCTCTTTAACTTGGTTTGTTCCCTCATGTGTAACTTCTAGTAAATGTCAAATTTCCTAAGCACTATCACACCCCTGAACTCTGTTGAATTCGTCTCGATTCAGAGCACAGTATAGGGTGTTTATAGCTTTGGCATTGAGACTCAGGTTCCTCTTATCGGACTCAGTTAATTCAGAAGGAACCTTAGGAATACTACTTCCATTTTCAGTTTTCATGGCCTTGAAAGGGCCATTCTCTATTATACTCCAAATCTCATAGTCCATGGCTTGAACGAATATTCTCATTCTTGCCTTCTAGTAAACATAATCACTGCCATCAAACAGAGGAGGACGAGAAATAGACTGACCCTCAATGTGTGAGGCGTTTGTGTTGAATGCCATTGAAAATATATATCACAGAGTATTTAAAAACAACTTAGACAATGTTTAACCTAGCTTTGATACCAATTGTACGATCGAAATTGTCTAAGAGGGGGGGGGGGGAATTAGACTTTTTAATCTTTTTAAAACAAACAGCAAACAGACAGGTAATAAAAGTAAAAGAGAGAGTTAGAGAAAATTCAACACCAGAATTTTTACGTGGTTCGGCCAAAAACAGAATAGAGAGATGTAGAATACAGAGTATTAAGATTTTGGCTCGTTAGGGCTCAATATCAATTTTTGCAAAAAGTTGTTTTTCCCGAGCTTCTTTTTCCCTTAAATACTCTGTTTGAAATCGGCTCTCTTCATTGAATGCTTCTTTCTGGATATGGAAATATATTACCGTTGGAGAAGCATCCGTACTTAGACAGCTAGTCGTTGCGTTCTGGAGTTGTTTTCGTGCTTCACCATTAGTGGACAGGAGTTAAAGCTTTGGACGACTTTTGCTATCGCTTCGCGGTAAATTTGAATTCTGGCGAAAGATACTGTACATCGGAAGATGCGACTTCAAAAATGCTGAACCGCCATAGGTGGATGTAGCTTTGCATTGCTTGAACCGGTATCGGTAGATGTGACTTTATAAAGCTGAACCGCCATAGGTGGATGTGGCTTTGCATTGCTTGAACCGGTATCGGTAGATGTGACTTTATAAAGCTAAACCGCCATAGGTAGAAGTCGTCAAAATTCCATCGGTAGAAGTCTTCAAAATTCCATCGGTAGAAGTCTTCAAAATTTATCATTTAGCTAGAGGTGGATATGACCTTTGTCGTTTAGCTAGCGGTGTATGTCTTCTTTGAATTCCAGTGGTGGATGTGTACTTTTGTCGTTTAGCTATCGGAGGATGTAATCGTTGTCATGTAGCTATCGGCAGATGTAATCTTTGGAAGACTTTCAAATGTCAGTGGTAGATGTAATTCTTTATCGTTTAGCTGGCGGAGAAGTCTTCTTCAAAGCGCCAGCGGGGGATGTAGTTCTTGTCGTCTAGCTGGCGGAAGATGTAACCTTTGCTTTGTCGTTTAGCGAGTGGCAGATGTAAGCTTTTATTTGCCATCGGTGGATATATAATATAAAACAATTTCAGCCCTATTTTTCTGAACACTCAAACAGATTTATTAGACAACTAAAATACCCTTTTCAAAGGGCATTTCCAGTGAAGATTTCGAGACATATATATGAGGGACAATATTTAACTTATTTATCAATTTATTAATTTCATATATTTAATTCAATAATCAGCTTATTATTCTCAGCAACATAATCTCAATCAAATTACATTACTTAAAAACACATCATCAAAAACACATCATCAAAACATAATTTAAGTCAACACTTGTGAGAGGAGTTGAGTGCATAAGTCCCTACCACCAAAGAAGTTCTTAGTAGTTCAAAAGCCTTTTTAATTGGGTAATTATCTATTTTACCCTTAACGTATTGATTTCTTAACAAATTTACCCATGGCGGGCGCTCGGTGTTAAAAGAACGGCAGCCTAATTCGTATACTGGGGAACTTACGCTCGTTCAAAATGAATAGGCGCCCGTACCAGAGCCCGTTTTTGGGGCTGAAAATGATCGAGCGCCTTTCCAGAGCCTCGTTTTGATGATCATGAAGAGCAGACGCATGTTCATTTTTGAACGGGTGCCCATTCTAGAGCTCTTTTCAGGGCTCTACAGAAATGGGTGTTTGTTCGTAACAAAATTGGGGCAACGCCCGCCCAATTTTGTATGAACGAGGGCCCATTCCCCGATTTTATTAATAGGAATAGTTGCCCATTCCCACAATTTCTACGCCCAACTCGACATTCTCTCTCGAAAACCTAACCCTCTGACCAAAATCGAAGACCCACATTCCCTCACACGTCGCGCATTGCTCTAGCAACCTCCCCTCCCATGCCCCTGCCGCCGCACTGCTTTCCTTCCCTTCCTCCCTCTGTTTCGTGCCCTAGGTCAAAATCAACTGTCCTTCCTCTAGGTTGAAATCAACCCTAGGTCGAAATGAAACCCTCTAGTGGCTGTCTTTACCAATTATTTATCAACAATGCCTCCGAGAATGATGATTAAACCAAAGGGTACTCTGGCACAAGTTTGTCCATCACACGGTGCTCTGACACAACGGGAACAGACACAACAGACTCCAACACAACCGGCTCCCACAAAAGTTTCTCGACAATGAACCAGACATTTTTCTACCAAATTTATAAGTAGGTTACACCAATAAAAATATGGGGCTGATACCACCCATCGATCGATTATCTCTTCTAGGAAAGTTTTATTTAGAAGTTTTGATTCTTTGGGACTTGTGGAAATGTTTGCAAGAATTAGATTAATTAGATTGTGCGAATTGTTGGGGGTTAGCAATGAGATGATTATTCGATTATTTTATGCAAATATGAATTTGAAAATGAATCCTATTGTTGTGGTAAAGACGTATATTCTCAACAAAGAAATTAATATAACCTCAAACATAGTAAATGAATTAATCAGTTTTTCGATAGACGAGCCTAGCAATGAATATTACCATGCTTCATGGGATGTCGAGATTATCAGATTAGGCGAAGGACTTGAGTTCCTTAAGAAAGTTCATCAAAATCTCGACATTAAAAAGTCTTACAAACCAAGGCCAAATGATTTAAATGTCAAAGCTCGAGTTGTTTACCACTTGATAACCCACACTATTCTGTCACGAGATTGACATAGAGAGTTGGTGAGCTCCATTGATCCCTATGTCATGAAAAAATTATATAGTGGGAAACAATTCACCTCGAGGTTTCTAATTCTTAGTCATATGGATGAGATTACCTGAACATGCAAAAAAAATGTGTCATATAACACATTGATTCAAAAGTTCGTTGAATATTTTGACATTGAAATACTAGTTGGCAAGCCTTTGAGAAAGGAAAAGGCAGGTGATAATATGATAAGGGCACCTTAGCTTATATAGGCATAGTTGAAGCCAGAGGTAATTGAGTATTCAAGGGCGATCAAGCAGGCTCCTCCTCGGTAGCTCCTCCTCCACTTGGTATACATCATAGTCACAATATTGTCTAACAATTAAAGTAACTTTCATCTAACTTGCTCCTCCTCTAAATATTGCTCATGATGTTCACATGGAAGATGCGGCCATGCAGACATCTTTGCCACAGACGTCTTCCATTGTGGCCAGGATTGAGGAGAAGTTAGAAGTTCTCATAGACAGGGTTGAGGAGCTCTTCGTGACTCATGAGAATCTAGATGCTAGAGTTGATGCATGGATGTAATGGGAAACAAAAGACAATGGGTTAGACAGTGCAGAAGACAATGTGTAGTTTATTTTTCATTTTATTTTGACAAAATTTGAACAAAGTATATTTGTAATAGTTTCTAGTCGTAATGCTTTAAATTTGGATGGTTGTGTTTTTGTAGTATCTGGATTCGGATTTGGTTATTATAATTTGGTTTGAATATATGGGATTTGTAAAAGATACCTATGGAGGAGTTGGAAAATAAAAGAAACTCTTACTAATTTTAGAATTTTCTGTGCATTATATTAATGGAGAGAGAGAGAGAGATTGAAAAGAGTATTTGCAATAAGTTTGAATACAAACATGTACAAATCAATATTTTAATACAAAAAAGGTACAAATAAGCAAAAATAAGTACAAATGTGGATAGAGCACATCCAGATAATTCATAAATTATTGTTCATTGTCATTGCTGACCTTAAATCGAGTAAAACTTGCAAACATAGGACTCTTTTTGAGCCGCATGTTTTAGCATTGCAAACTTCTTCTTTATCTGGGGGGCACAAAAGGCATGTTGACTTAGACATTTTCTCATATTATTTTTACAATTCGAGACATCAAGGACTCTCTGACTACCTCAAACATGGTTATAATAGGTTTGTCTTGATAACTATTAGAAGTGCATTGAAAAACTTACTCAAGTTATTCGAGCCCATGTTACACTTCAGGATCGAAGTAAATGCACGGGATGCCAAATTTCTTGTATTTAGGCATCGAAGATATGCGTGAGCAGTTTGGTCAACTGAGAATAAATTTCTCATTTTTCTTTCAAAGTTAGTAGTTGTGGTTGTTTTAGATGCATTCCAAAGCGCATCCCTATACAATTTTTCTCAAAATTCTTTCTTAAAATTTGCATACAGGTGTCTGTGACAGTATCAGTGTTTGGCTGATGGTTAGTACATTTGTCACAACAGGCAACAACTCATATTTGGCGATCAGAATAACTGTCCACAAATTATAATAAAAAATATACAAAATTTATAAACACAAACGCAAATGTGTGATACCTTTTGGTAATCTGAAATAATTGTCAAGATGCGTCCTAGATCAGTTTATATGTCATATTTTTATACGTTTAGAAACCATGACCATGAGTCTCTACATTCTTATTCCACCAATGCAATAGTAATAAAATTAATTTCATCTTTAGCATCAATGCTAACAGTTGTTAGTAATTGGCATGCACATAAGCCCTTCATATGACAACTATCCAAATAGATGATTGATCTATCACACTAAAACAAACTTTGTTTATTTGTAGTCATACACATATACATTCTTTCAAATACACATTTCGATGTAGAAGCATCGTAATCTACACTCACAACAAGGATGTTGTCCGGATTTGATCTACTAATTTCTATTATGTATGACCATAATAGCTTATATTGTTCGTCACATTTCTCTACTTGCCCTTCTAGCAAGATTTGGTATAATGTTTACATTAAGATCCTTCATCACTGTCTCAATAATATAAGGAACTTCCCATGTAAGAACGGGTGCCCGTTCTTCGAGATCGGGCACTCGCCAGGGATAAATTGGTTAAGAAATCAATACGTTTATTAGCAATAGTTTCTTTGATTAAACTAAAAGTTATTTAGAAAATCTATGTATGAGTAGGCAGTCACAAAATACAACAACAAACTACTGGTTAAACGGTGCATAATAATATTATGCTCATATTATAAATAATTAACTTACATTAACAAATAAATGGCATAGATACGATATTTTTTAGCTTGCAAGATTGAAGTGTAAATATAGTATTCTTTTTATGCTTAAAAAGAGCATATTATTTGTTGTCCTTTCTCCAAAAAAATCCCACCTCAAATGGCATCGTTTGGGGTTGCTGTTATAAGGGTTAAAAGTACTTATTTGAAAATTTGAACCATATTCTAGTGTGTGGTAAAACAAAAATTTTAAACTTTTTTTTTAAACTACAACAAATAAAGTAAATTTCTATTTTGATCATTTAATTTTTTTAATAATGAAATTTAGCCACCACTTTCTCTCACATTCTTTTTATTTATCTCTCTCAATTGTTATATAATTTTATAATTGAGTATCATAGCTTGTTAAGAATTCAATTAATATATCATTTTTAATGATTTAATTTAGGTGTTGATTATTTTACTAGTTGAATTAACCTTTTACATTGGAGATATTGCCAGTTGTAGGGTTACAAACAAATCATACCCCGATATGCATGGCTACGAGAACAATTCCTCGTATGATATAAGTCTACGTAGAATGTGATATCAATCCAATCTCTCAAGAGAACCAAGAATGGAAGCCGCCACCGTCGTTCACCTCCTTTCTCTCTCTATCCTCCTTTCTCTCGCCACCCTCTCTCTCTCTTCTGTAACCCTCCTCCCTCCCTCCCTCTCCCCCTCTTTTTCCTTTTTCTTCCTCGTCTCTAACTATTTTTCTTGTTTCTGGTACGATATTGCAGGATCCAGATTGTGTTTATTCGGTTTACATTAGAACCGGGTCAATCATAAAAGGAGGAACAGACTCGATAATTAGCCTC
Organism: Begonia masoniana; assembly: GCA_022432975.1. Taxonomy (NCBI): domain Eukaryota; kingdom Viridiplantae; phylum Streptophyta; class Magnoliopsida; order Cucurbitales; family Begoniaceae; genus Begonia; species Begonia masoniana. The sequence goes on along the minus strand of CM039510.1, from coordinate 725,880 downwards.
ACTCTATACTCCGGCAATGGCGACGGGATCTTGATAAAGGACGTGATGAAATGGGGCGGGTTGATGGGTTCTGATTACAAGTACTTCGAGCGGGGAAATTTGGATATCTTCAGCGGCCGAGGTCCGTGTCTGAGCGCGCCGATCTGCGCAATGAACCTAACATCGGATGGATCTGGTCCGTACCATGGTTGGTACTGTGAGTACGTCGAAGTTACGACAGCCGCCGTTCACTCCAACTGTACTCAGCAGCATTTCACGGTGGAGCAGTGGCTGGCTAAAGATGCGACGCCGTTTGAGCTCTCGACCTTTAGAAACTACTGCCCCGATTACGATGGGACTCGCCGGAAGTTGATCAAATGGGGATCGTCTGATTCGACTCCCGTTATGTAGTGTTTGGGAGCCAAACGACGTCATGATGACATATCTGGTTTGTTGCGAGAGATTTGTCGCTTTCTGTCGAGAATTTTGGGTCGGATCGGATCATTTGATCCAACTTCCCTCATTTTTCTTGGCATTATTAAAATTAAATTGTCCAAATAAATTTAATAATTAGTGAAATAAAAAAGTACTTTTAAGGAAAAAGTACCATTTAGACTCCAACGTATGGGGTCAATGACCATTTGGTACCTAACGTTTGTTTTGTACCCAATCAAATCCTAACGTATAAAACGTTTGCAATTCAAACCCTGCCGTCAATTTTTCAGTTAAAATTGACAGATGTTTTTTTAAAATTACTAAATTACCCCCCTTCTCTCTCTCTCTCTCTCTCTCTCTCTCTCTCTCTCTCTCTCTCTCTCTCTCTCTCTCTCTCTCTCTCTCCTCTCTCTCAGCTGGATGTATTCGACTCCCTGAGCTAACCCAATTACAATCCTTGATCTCGTGTCCCAATCGAGGCTCTTTCTCTTCCTGTCATTTTCCGATCGGTCGTGTAGCCAGTCCCATACGCTTCCGTTCTCCATGTACTCGTATATCAACAGGTTCAATTCCATTCTTCTGTTGCTGCAGTAGCCAATCAATTTCACGAGATGGCGATGCCTTATCCTCCCGAGTGTCTTCACCTCGGCGATAAAGCTTTTGTTGAATAGAAGATCCTCCTTCCATAGCATCTTCTTCATTGCCACAGTTTCTCCAGTGTACAATTCAGCTCTGTATATTGTTCCCGATCCTCCAGACCCGATAATGAATTCGCTACTCAAGTTGTAACTGAGGTCTAAAATGCTCTGGAGATTCTGTAATTCTGCAATCTCCACAGGTATTTCTCCATCGAAAGTGTTTCTAGACAATCGAAGCTCGTATAATTTAGATGAAGGGATTGGTCCGGAAAAATGGTTTCTGTCGAGGTTAAGGACGTTGAGAGATCCTAAATTACCGATCTCGACAGGAAGAGTTCCGCTAAGTGAATTGCCGTCGAGAGACAGCACAAGCAGTTTGGAACAATCGAAGAGCTCTAGAGGAAGAGAACCAACAAATCTGTTGGAGGATAACTTAAACTCTCCCAGCTGAGCCAAGCTTCCTAGCCGGAGAGAGAGAGAGAGAGAGAGAGAGAGAGAGAGAGAGAGAGGTAATTTAGTAATTTTAAAAAGACATCTGTCAATTTTAACTAAAAAATTGACGGCAGAGTTTGAATTGCAAACGTTTTATACGTTAGGGTTTGATTGGATACAAAACAAACGTTAGGTACTAAATGGTCACTGACCCCATACGTTAGAGTCTAAATGGTACTTTTCCCTACTTTTAAATATAAATTATTATATATATTTTTTTAAAACAAATATTTGGAAACATTGTAATATTTTTCTCTTTATATTACAATAATATCGTCACCGACCCGAGACGAAATTTAATTTTATATGATACATTATTTATTCATTTTTCGGTGAGAGTAACTATTATTTAACTATCGTCTCACTTATAATATTTGTTGCATGCATATTCTTGAACGTGATAATAGTCAATTAGGGCTATACGACGGTGACGAGTAGTGATTCATTATGTTATTTTTAAGCTTTGCAATGATAGTAAAATCTACGATAATAAACTCGAAAACAAAGGAAAGATGAATCAAAGTAATAATTTTGGAAGATTAGTTAATTGGAGTTTCCTCCTATCTTCTCTCAATGCTTTAAAATGATTTGAATTTTGGAGAAAATGAGTATTCAATTGTAACATATGCATCCAATAAATTTACAATCCATTTTGTTCATTCTAAGACTCGAAATTCTCTTAGTCGAAAATCTCTAAACTAGGCGATGACTTTCCCATTTATGTTCATTCGTCTTCTCCTCGTTGCTTCTTTAAATGGGCTTTGGCTTCTGACAACGCCTTCTCGACATCCTCGTCATCTGGCATATCATAGCAATATAAAAAAAAAAAAAAAAAAAAATGTTGTTAAAGGCGTTAATTGTTAGCTATTATATTAGGTTTCTGCTTTTTATTTTGTCATAGCACGATATTGTTAACGCATCATAGTTTTCGGAAGGATAAAAATGGGTTTCATGCTAATTCTTGAAAGGAAAAATGATAACGAAAAGGTGATGACGTAATGAGCGTCAC
>CM039510.1:484493-723227 GCA_022432975.1 Begonia masoniana | reverse complement strand
TCACCCTGATCACAGCCCACCAGCAACTTACCTTAGACTTCTCATTGAATGTGGAATCCTCACCTTTAATTCTTCACCGACCTCTAAGTTTAAACTATAATTCTAAATGCTTATCAGGAATTCAATGCTACCCTTCATGAATGCACAGTTTAAGTACCATATGCTCATGAATCTTTTCCCCTCGTTCTTGTTCATTTCATATTCATATCCTCGTTTAGTTCATCATTCATATACTCATTCACATTCATCTTTAGATTCATCATTTACTTGATGGAGTAAGAGAGGATTTGTGCCTGTAAGTGGTTCGATAGTGAACAGTATACCTAGTCCTTGGCGGTCGTATTCTTTGTCCCTCTTTTGGACAGTGGACAGCGCCAACCGCTCGTGTACCCAAAGCCCCAAAGAAGCCAGGAATCCAGCAACTCAATCTTACAAGCAGTCATGCACATATAGAATCTTTGGAATCCCAATGAATTAGGGCCCACTGGGTTTCCATAAATTTTTACTGTGCTACCCGAATTTGATCTGAATATTTTAGCTGCGTACGATCACAGTTGCTCGTACTGTTCATCACACTTCCCTTCCTTGAGGGTTTGAGCTATGCTTCTTGCTCGTGTGGCAAGACTGAGTGAAATGTCGACGATGAAGTTCTTCCCCACTGTCTCTATAATAGAAGGGATGTCCCAGGTAGGGTGACTTTTGAACCTGTCTAAGTAATGCTTCGCCACCCATTTTGCTGAAGCGTGTCGACTCTCAACTATCCTCGAACAACTGTGAGAGTCGATCAAACTCTTTATTTGAAACGTACGCTCATCTTGCATCAACGAAGCATGCAGTCGCCACCCACATCCATCACACTTAGCCGTTAGTCTACTCCTTTCACTTTTAGTGAATTTAATACCATAACCGTTTTCCAAAAAATATTTGTGTATTTCGTCTTTAATTTCTTCTAAAGAAGCATATTCTCTACCAAAAAAAAATCCAACTAAGATTTGTTCTCTTACCGGTCTGTTTTCCACCTCCTTGTCATCTGAGTCGAACGGTGTTCGAAGCTCATTGTCCAGCGTTTTGGAGGTCGAATAGTCAAATATTTCTTCATTTGCATCTGGGTGATCGAATGCTCGTAGATCACCATATGCAGGCGTGCTGTCCGAATAACAATCCATTTCGACATCACCAGTTGATCTCTCGTCTAAATCAATCGATCTATTTGAATCGAAATTCATCGTCGTTGCTAAAAAAAATTTAAAACAAAGCTAATAAAATACAAAAGTTAAAACGTTGATCAGGATAATTCCCGGGAAAGATTGCAATTGGCAATCTCCTTAGACAGAATTTCCTTTCCAAGTAAGTTCCCAGGAAAGGCTGGAAGGTCATTAACAATCCACTTAAATTCCAGTCTCTTAGACAGAACTTACTTACACAGTATAATAACACCACTTACACAGATGACATCCAATTAAGTATAGTATAATAGATAAATTATTAAAAATCAAAAAATAAAACTTCATACCTAGCCGGTGAACGCAGAGTAATATCGTCGGAGAGAGTAAAAATTGGTCGCTTACTTGGAGCAAAATATTAAATCATGAAAAAATTAATTAATTAAAATGTACATATTATTTTAAATTTCGTACAGTAAATGATAAAAAATAAATAAAAATAAAGACTTTATAAAAATTTAACCTCGGTTTAGCACCTTCTATATGAACTTTTTTTTATCACTGAAGTAAATGATAAAATAACAATGTAAAAATAAAACTTTCGCACTTAGTAGTTGAACGTGAAAAAATATCGCTGGAATGCAGGAAATAGGAAGAGATAGAGATAAGAAGAGAGGGAGAAGATGAATGAGCTATGAGTTGATCGGAGGGAGAGGCTATTTATATAGAAAAAGTAGTACGGCCAGTCCAACTAGACCTGCCATATGATAACTCTTAAATTAGAGTTATTTTATACTATTTTTAATTGATATAAGTTGTATGATTTGAGTGAATATAAAAACAATTTGTGGAATTTATTGAAATTGTTGCAGAATGTTGCAGCATCAAGAGATTGGTTGAATTTAACGTATTTCACGCATATTCTAAAAAAAAGTAAATTTTTATCACTAATTCAAATTTTGTATTATCTTATTTGAATGCAGATTTTGTAACGACCCATTTTCCCAACAAGATATTGTCCGCTCTGGGGATTGGGCCGTGGCCCAATATCCTCCCCTCACGGCTTTGTTTGGCGAGAACTTCCCAGGAGGTCACCCAACCTGGAATTGCTCTCGCCGAAGTACTTTTAACTTCGGAGTTCTTATGGGATCCGTTGCCAATTGTGCTCCAAAACGCGTCTTGCTATGTTGGGAGGGTCTCTTTACATATGTTTCATTTCCACATACTTCCCCAAGCGATGTGGTATTGTGACGACCCCCTCTTTACGACCCGAGATTCGCCTATACTCGAGTCCGGGATTCGCCTACACTCGGCTTAGGTCCCGAGGTTTGCCCCGCAACCTGAGGTTTGTCCCGCAGTCGTACACATACATTCACATTTGGGTCATCACAATCACCCCCTCTCGGGGGCCCAACGTCCTCGTTGGCCACATTTCCTGTTGGGTACAGGCTCTGATACCATTTGTAACGACCCTTTTTCCCAGCAAGATATTGTCCGCTCTGGGATTGGGCCGTGGCCCAATATCCTTCCCTCACGGCTTTGTTTAGCAAGAACTTCCCAGGAGGTCACCCAACCTGGAATTGCTCTCGCCGAAGCACTTTTAACTTCGGAGTTCTTATTGGATCCGTTGCCAATTGTGCTCCAAAACGCGTCTTGCTATGTTGGGAGGGTCTCTTTACATATGTTTCATTTCCACATACTTCCCCAAGCGATGTGGTATTGTGACGACCCCCTCTTTACGACCCGGGATTCGCCTACACTCAGCTTAGGTCTCGAGGTTTGCCCCGCAGTCGTACACATACGCTCACATTTGGATCATCACAATCATTGTGATGACCCAGATGTGTAAGTATGGTACGATGGCTGCACGAACCGAAACCCGGATGGCAAACGTCCGCGCGGGAAAACCGGAAGATGACGGGTTGTAAAGAGGGGGTCGTCATAATATCACATCGCTTGGGGAAGTATGTATAAATGAAACATATGTAAAGAGACCCTCCCAACATAGCAAGACGCGTTTTGGAGTACAATTGGCAACGGATCCCATAAGAACTCCGAAGTTAAAAGTGCTTCGGCGAGAGCAATTCCAGGTTGGGTGACCTTCTGGGAAGTTCTCGCCAAACAAAGCCGTGAGGGGAGGATATTGGACTGGAGCCCAATCCCCAGAGCGGACAATATTTTGCTGGGAATGGGGGTCGTTACAAATGGTATCAGAGCCTGTACCCAACAGGAAATGTGGCCAACGAGGACGTTGGGCCCCCGAGAGGGGGTGATTGTGATGACCCGGATGTGTAAGTATGGTACGATGGCTGCACATACGGGAACCCGGATGGCGGTACGTCCGTGCGGGCGAACCGGAAGGTGACGGGTCGTAAAAAGGGGGTCGTCACAATCCCACATCGCTTGGTGAAGTATGTGGAAATGAAACATATGTAAAGAGACCCTTCCAACATAGCAAGACGAGTTTTGGAGCACAATTGGCAACGGATCCCATAAGAACTCCGAAGTTAAAAGTGCTTCGGCGAGAGCAATTCCAGGTTGGGTGACCTTCTGGGAAGTTCTCGCCAAACAAAGTCGTGAGGGGAGGATATTGGGCTGCGGCCCAATCCCCTGAGCGGACAATATCTTGCTGGGAATGGGGGTCGTTACAGATTTATTAGCGGAAAAATATAAAAGGAAAGATCGATGTTTTAACAAGTTTTCAAATTAAAAAGGATGAAAATTATGAAAATCTCAAAGTGAGAGAAAATAAATCAATAAAGGAGATTATTTTTACCGAGAATCAAGAAGAGAGAGGGATTTGGCTGGAAAAATCCCTAGAATCAAGAAGAGATAGAGATTTGGCTAGAGAAATCCCTAGAATCAAGGGAGGAAGAAGATTTTAGACTGAGAAAAATTAAAGGAAAAATAAGAAAGGAGAAATATAGAAGGATTTGGCTGCTAAAAACAAGGAGAAGAAAATAGAATAAAAGCATGAGATATGGAGAAGACCAGGGGAGGCACGCAGTGATCTGGGAGAAAGAGAACATAACCCTAGGCAAGAAAGAAAAATGGGTGGGGGGATGCAAACCTGGGACAAAGACCAGGGGAGGCAAAACCCTCACCAAATCTGAAGGGGAAGACCACTGCTAGAGGAAGAAAACTTACGATGAAGACGGAACTTGAAGGACGCCACCTTGGGGACGAAGACCTAGAGGGCCATTCTTCATGCTTCCGGATTTGATTTCAACTCCTCTCCTCCTACTTTTTATTTTCTTTCTTTTATGAATATTATTAATTTAGATTTTATTATTATGATTTTAGACTAAAGTTTTTATCTTAGTTATGAGAGAAAGTACTCATTAGATGTTTTCACTTTGTTCTATGGATGTTACGTATTTTTCACCGAACAATTTCTCATAATGCTAATTGCGTAATTTGAATTGTGTCGATAGGCAGATTTGATGTTACATGTTCCTATTGTATAAACAGGTATATAAGAATTTTAAGATGCATGAATAATTAAATAAATTAAAATTGTTGCAAAGTCGCTAACATTAATTTATTTGGTATTGAGAATAGGATTACAAGAAAGTTCATATTAAGTTTTGTCTTTTCAAAGTCGAAAAAAAATTTTGAAACGAATTTAACTAGGCAATTCGATAGAACCCTGGAAATTATTAATTCTTGATGTTCCGTTGAAAGTGCTGTAGCATTCTTGTAGCATCAATAGTAAATTGCATGTAATGAGGAAATCAACCCTAACTAAGGCTTTTACCATATTTATCTTTATAATTTATTTCAATTTGAATCTTTATTAATTCTGAGTAGTTTTATTTTATCATTCCTTGCCACTAATCTATTTTCAATATTTTAAATATTCTCAATTTATTTTAATAGAATTTTATAGCAAAATTAATTTAGTTAATAATATCCTCATGAGATCGACTTTTACTTACTTTATTACTTCGTTAGCGACACGTGCATTTGCATTAGGGTGTATAAAATCACTAACATCGTACTCCATGGGTAATTTTGTCACGAGTTCTATTTTCTCGTAGGAGGAGTTCGGCCGGTCCAATTGGACCGGCCATACTCCATGGGAAATAACCCTCACTGGTGGTGTCCTCTACTGGGTGAGGTACGGCTGGTCCAGTTTGACCGGCTATACTCAATGGGAAAGAACTTTCACGGGTTCTGTCTTCTACTATGTAGAGTACGTCCAATCCAGTTGGACCGGCCGTACTCCAATGGGAACAAACCTGTGACAAAAGTCACGAGTTCTGTCCTCTACTAATAGGAGTACGGCCGGTCCAAATAGACCTGTCGTACTCCCCCTAAATGACAAAACCCGTGACTTTTGTGATGGGTTTTGCCCACAAGAGAACGGTTGGTCCGTCCTCTTGTGGAGGAGTACAGCCGGTCCAGTCGGACTGGCCGTACTCTTTCTAAATAAAATGGAACCCGTGACAAAAGTCATGGGTTTTGCCCATAAGAGGACGGCTGGTCCAAGGATCAACCGTCCTCATCAACCGAGTACGGCCGGTTCAACTGGACTGGCCGTACTCCATCCCCTCATTTTGCAAAAAATTTGCAACATGAGGACAGTACGGCCGGTCCAGCTTGACCGGCTATACTCGGTTGAAGAGGACAGCCTCCTGACCCCCCTGCGAGGTTGAAATTGCATATTTACGAAATGTTAAGATTTTTTTCGATGAATAGTAAAGTTTGAGGTTTTAAAAAAAAAAAAACGATAGTTTGAGGTTTGCTCCCACCACATTCATCTCGAAGAAGGAGCTACTCCACGTCGAGAGCCACAACGTAGACTTAATCCAACAATGAAGGAGGTTATGAAGAATGAAGTATTGAAATTGTTGGATGAAGGCATCATCTATCCGGTCTCAAACAACAATTGGCCTAGTCTGACTCAAGTAGTTCCAAAGAAATCAGAAGTCACGGTGGTTGAGAATGAAAAAGAAGATCTCGCCCCCACAAAGGTCGTGACGGGTTGTTGCATGTGCATTGACTATCACAAGCTTAATGCTGCCACCCGCAAGGACCATTTTCCACTTCCATTCATTGACCAAATCCTAGAACGGGTCGCTAGTCATCCCTTCTATTGCTTTCTTGATGGGTATTTGGGATACTATCAGATAGAGATTACTTTAGAAGATCAGGATAAGACCACATTCACATGTCTTTTTGGCACATATGCTTTTTCACATATGCCATTTGGATTATGTAATGCCCCGACCACGTTTCAGAGGTGCATGATGAACATATTTAGTGATATGGTCGAGAAATGTATGAAAGTTTTCATGGATGACTTGATCATCTTTGGATACTCGTTCGACTCATGCTTACTTAATCTCCAAGTCGTTCTCCGAAGATGCCTTGAAAAAGGTCTCTTGCTTAACTGGGAGAAATGTCATTTCATGGTGTCATCCAGTATTGTTTTGGGGCACATTGTTTCTGAGAAAGGCGTTGAGGTTGATCAGTCCAAGATCGAACTCATCTCTAAGTTACCCACTCTAAAAAGCGTAAAGGACATTCGTTCATTCCTTAGTCACGCCGGATCCTATAGGAGGTTCATACAAAACTTTTCTGTCATATCTAGACCATTATGTAACCTCCTCGCAAAAGATCCCATATTCGAATGGACAAAGGAGTGTGAGGAAGCCTTCCAAATACTTGTTTCCAAACTAACTTCTGCCCTTATCATTCAATCACCAGATTGGTTTCTTCCATTCAAGATCATGTGTGATGCAAGCAATTACGCTCTAGGGGCCGTCCTTGGTCAACGAATAGAAGGGAAGCCCTTCGTCATTTACTACGCAAGCAGGACTCTTAACAACGCTCAAATGAACTATACCACCACTCAGAAGGAGTTGCTTGTTGTAGTATTTTCTCTTGACAAGTTTCGTGCTTACTTGATTGGTTCATCCATCGTGGTCTTCACAGACCATTCCGTCCTTAAGTACCTCCTTTCCAAAACAAATGCTAAGGCGCAACTCATCAGGTGGATCCTTCTGTTGCAAAAATTTGACTTGACGATCAAGGATAAGAAGGGAGTCGAGAATGTTGTAGCAGACCATCTTTCCCGACTCAAATTCAGTGATCCTGTTGATGGTCTAGCTATTCGAGATGACTTCTGTAACACCCGATTCTTTTACGGGATTTATTAAATTGAATATAATGGTATTTTTGTAATTATGTCAAATTAAGTTAGTTTTGTGAAAAGAAAGCGTCATTACGATTCTAATAATTAATAAGGATTTTAAGAAAATTTCGAGAATTTTAGGAGTTGTAACACTAATTTTACGAAAATTACGTTTATCGTAATATAAAGGATAGTCTGGTAAAAATAGTAAACGAGGTTCGAATTGCGAACGGACAGTTTTAATAGAACCCTTGTAATAAGTTGGAGTTATTGGTGAAATAAGAGAATTAGGAGAAACCGAATCGTTAGCTAAATAATGAAACGAAGGACGAAACAAATAGAAAACAACGAAAGGGCAAAATGGTAAATTGCCAAGTCAATTTTAATAAAATCACATTTCTTTTCTTTTCCTTCCTCATTTTCGCTCTGCCCTGCATGCTTCTCCCTGCGATTCCTCTCCTCTCACGGCGACTCTCTTCCTTCCAACGGCGATTCCCCTTCGATCAACCTCCGTTCTTCACGTTTTCTTCCCCAATCCCGACCTTAGGTACGATTCTAAGGTTTTAGGAAAGTTTATTTCGATTTTTACGGAGTTTAAACGATTAGGGTTCGTTTAGGGTTTCGTTAAAAAACGTGATTTAGGGTTTGAAATTGATAGGTTTACCGTAGTTGTGGATGTAATGGACGTATTGAACGTTATTGGACGACGATAAATTTATTTGTGAGAAAGGTTAAGGTTTGAGAAATTTCGGGTTTTTGGAAAAACTCGTTAATGGTGATTTTGAGGTATCGAGCGTTAATGGTTGTTAAAAATGCCTCGATTAGTTAAGTTAGAATTTTATGAATTTCTTTAGTTAAGGATTTCGTTAATTTGGACGTTTAAAGTTTAAACGCATTTTAACAATAATGTTGTGAATTTGTCTAGGTGAACAACACTTGTGGACTGAGTTAGAAGTTCAACGCGCACGAGGTAAGTTCTCGTGACTTACTCTGGCCGATTGGCCTACGCCGTACGTCGAAGTAGCGTCGACGATCATCGGAGTCTTGATTGTTTAAATGTTTTGGTTGGGTAGTTAAGATTAGTTTTTTTATAGGATATGCTTTTAATGGCTTTTATTGTCTCGATGGTACATATGTTGTATGTTTACTTTAAGCACGTAATTGTCCATGCATCACAGTTTTAAATTATGCATAGAAAATGAATTTTCGCACTACATTTTTAAAGAAAATGGTGATGTGGCCTGAAAGGGGGCTATTGACCTATTGTGAAGGCTGAGAAGGGTCGGTCACAATACCGCATCAAGTAAGAACCATGTATGTTTATGGTCATGCGAGGTGGGGCTCAGGCATGGCTGTGCGTGTTGCAAGCATGTACCCCCCTCCGCTAGGTGGAAAGGGTTGTCCAACCGCCGGACGTGCCTTCTCCATTTAGCGGGTTGAGATCTCTGTGACAACCTATGTAAAGATAAGAAAATGTTGCATGATTTCTGAAACTCATTTGCACAGCATGCATTTACATTTACGAAACTTGCTGAGCCTTTAGCTTATAGATTGTCTTTATGGTGTAGGTGATTTCGAAATAGAAAAGGACGACGTTGCTCCACCCGATGTTCAGGATGGTTGAAGAAGAACGGCTGCGGTGGTGTGCATGGGCAGTCGACACGTATTTTGACCCGTGGGGGTAACAGATAGGTATTTTGAGGGTTTTTGGGCAAAATGGGTTGATGGTTGATTATTGTACAGTTAGAAACATTTTAGGATGTTTGGTTCTGGATAGTAGTTGATAGGTTTATGTTTTGATGTTTTTAAACGTTTTGGAAACTATTTTATAAACCACTTGGTGATTTTGAACAAGAGGAAATGTTAAGTTTTTAAACGGATCCAAGCGGTTTGTTTTTATGAAGCCGGGTTATATTTTAAATGCATTTTGAGTCGTTTATAATGGGTGGTTGGTGAAGTGTAAAATGGGTGAGGTTTGAGCGATTGTATGTTACGTGTTTATGGAGTGATTTATGTCTAAGTATTAGTGTGTATATGTGGTGAGAAATGTGTGCAGGGAAGAAGGTGAATGAAAGAAAAAGAGAGAGGCGAGCTCCCTGGAATTTTGGATTCCATGGAGGTTACCGATCGATCGCCTAAGGAGTGGGGCGATCGGCAACGAAGGACGCCGCTCTCTGGAAAATCCAGAGAGCATGGCGACCGATCGCCCAAGGATTGGGCGATCAATCGAGGGGCAATCAATCGCCAATGCGAGGGGCGATCGAGCGCCCCTCCAATTTTTGGTTTAGGCGATCGATCGCCTGTTAATGGGGCGATCGATCGCCCCTACATTTTTGGGGACAATGTCCCTTCTGCCCTCCAAGCTTTTGGCCGATGATTTAATTGATTTTAATTGTTCTACATTATTGTTTTAAGTTTTAATTAATTGTTTTCTATGGTTTTCTTACCTTAATACGATTCATCAAATGATTTTCAAATGTTTTCCGCTTAGACGATAAACTTAGAGTTATAAGAATAAAAAAAAATTAATACGGGAAATTGAGGGTACACTGTTAGGGTCGCTACAACTTCCCGAATGCACAACTCTTCGCCGTCACTATTATGCCTTGGTACGCTCATATTGTTAACTATTTGGTGACTAGTGAAACTCCCTCTTCTTGGAGTGCACAAGATAAGAGAAAATTTTTTATTGAGGTTCGTAATTTCTATTGGGACGATCCTTATCTTTACAAGTACTGCCCCGACCAAATCATTAGACGATGCATTCTAGAAGATGAAGTTATGAGTGTCCTGAACTTTTGTCACAATGATGCATGTGGAGGTCATTTTTCTATGAAAAAGACCGCCGCAAAGATCCTCCAGTATGGCCTCTACTGGCCCACCTTGTTCAAGGACACAATAACTTCTGTCATTCCTGTGACCGATGCCAAAAGCTAGGAGCTCTTACTCGTCGTCACATGATGCCCTTGAACCCAATCCTCGTAATAGAATTATTCAATTGTTGGGGGATAGACTTCATGGGACCATTCCCACCTTCTTTTGGCTACCTTTCCATTCTCCTCGTCGTTGACTATGTTTCCAAGTGGGTAGAAGCCATACCATGTCGTTCTAACAATAACACAACTGTTGTTAAGTTTTTGAAGGAAAATGTGTTATCTAGGTTCGGTACTCCTCGTGCCATCATTAGTGATCAAGGAACTCACTTTTGTAACTCTAATTTTGAGGCACTAATGAAAAAGTATGTTGTGATACACAAGGTGTCGACTGCCTAGCACCCACAAATAAATGGGCAAGTTGAGCTAGCAAATAGGGAGATCAAACAGATCTTGAAAAAGAGGGTTAATCTTGACTGTAAGGATTGGTCTTTACATCTTTCTGATGCACTTTGGGCATACCAAACTGCTTATAAATCCCCTCTTGGGATGTCTCCCTATAGGCTTGTTTTTGGCAAAGCCTGTCACTTACCTGTCAAACTCAAACACAATGCCTACTAGGTCACCAAAGCCCTAAATTTTGATCTCAGTGTGACAGGTATCAATAGGAAGCTTCAGTTGACTGAGCTTGAGGAGTTAAGGAACGATGCATATGACAACTCAAGGATCTAAAAGGAAACGATGAAAGCGGCTCATGACAAGCAGATCCTGAGGAAGAATTTCAAGCTGAATCAACGGGTTCATCTTTATGACTCCCGTCTACATCTCCATCCGGAAAAGTTGAGGACCCTGTGGACTTGTCCATATGTGGTGTTAAGAGTCTTTCCCAATGGTGCTGTAGAAGTTAAAGATTCTTCGGATGGGAGAGTATTCAAAGTAAATGGCTAGCGATTGAAGCAATATGTTGAGCGAGTGCCTGAGCCTAAAGAGATCACTCTAATGGCTCCGGTTTATTCATCGAAGTAGTTGCTTCCAACCTCAATGTATCTTTTATTATTATTATTATTTTCTCATTTCTTTAGCTTTGGTTTTTGGAGATTCATCACTGTTGCAAGTATCTCGAGCTATCACGAGTGGATATTGTCGCCATCCAGATGTCTTTTGTTCCTTACACTTTTATTTTCATATATTGTGAGACATTGAGGACATTGTTTGTTTTGATTGGGGGTGGTGAGCATATTTATGTGTAAGAATAGTTTTTGTCTTGAGATTGATGTGATTTTGTCAAAGTATGATTTCAAGTTGTTTAAGTTTAGTATATTCATGTGTGAGAATAGTTTTTGTCTTGAATGTGCTGTGATTTCGTCAAAGTACAATTTCAAGTTGTTTAGTTTGAATCAATTTTTGCTATCATTATCATTAAAGAAGTAATTTTCCGAGTTTTCTTTGTGCACATACTAAACCTTGTGGTAAGATGGTTGCTAATGCTTTTAGCCTAGAGAAATTCTCAAGCTTAAGTGCAATTTTTTTCATGGATATGCATATGTGAGATTGAGAAAACAACTTTTAAACTTTTATTGATCCTTAGAATTGGTAAAATCGCTACTTAGAATATCATTACATGTGTTGTGGTTTGTTAGATATTTTTCTTGAGGATGATTCGATATTAAATGAGGAACTTTTTTCTTTTCATGAGCCTTATATTATATTTATTAATATTTTTCTTATTATCATATTTATTATAAGTAGTATTATAGTATTGCTACGTCGTAGTTCGAAAAAAAACAAGAAAAAAAAGAAGAAAAAAAAATCATTTAGTATTTTATTATTATCGTATTATTATTAGTGTCATTATTATCATAGTTATTATAGTTACGATATTATTATTAGTATTATCATTATGGCTTGTACTAGTCCCTTATTTGGTATTGATGAAATCCTGATAGCTGGGTTTGTGGTATGAATGGCGGATTGTTCTATGTAGTTGAATTGCCTATCTTTGGATTAATATTTGTCTAACTGTTTGTCCTAAATATTTGTCTTGCAAAAATTTTCCGACTCCATGAGTGAACATCTTAAAACCTTCATAAACTGAAATTCTCTTACGTCTGTGAGGAAATGGAGTCGAGACTTTTACTTGGTGAATTTTTCAAAGCAAAATGTGTTATGGGTCTATGGTAAGAAGGTTATGGTTTAGAGCGCGCACACACAAACTTGGCGGTTATGACTTAAATAATTTTGATAGCATTTGTTGATTCTTACTAAGCCTCTTGATTGAAATGTGAAGGTGACGTTGTAGTGATTTTAATGACATGATTATTTTTTTTCGCTTGAATTGCTAGAGACTAACAATAAGCTAGTTGGGACTTGTGATAAATGCATGAAAATGTAATTAATTTATGTTTAATAGTGTATATTTATTAAAATTATTTAAATTCTAAATGAATATTTTCATAATTTTGATTGATTATTATTTGGAGAAGAAATAGTTTATTTTAATTTATTTGGTTTTAATAAATTTTTTAGAAAAGTTCAATTCAGACCTTATCGTATGGGGTCATTTATCATTTGGTCTCTAACATTTTTTTTTGTCCAATTAGACCCTATCGTATACACTGTTTGCAATTCAACTTTTTCCGTCAAATTTTTTCGTTAAACTTCGCACGTGCAGAGCCTGTGGCCTTCTAAATTCCCAAATTACCCCTTCTTTCCCTCTTCTCTCTTTGATCTTCCCTCTTCCTTCTTCTCAGATCTCTCTCCCACAGTTCGCTCTCAGTTCCATCTTCCCTCGCTCGCAGTTTGCACTCTCTCGCTCGCAGACTATTGCTCGCTCTCCGCCGCTTCCAATCGCTATCACTCGCACTGCTAGCCCGATGAGACAGTGACTCTTGCTCGGTGACACCCTTGTGCACTGTCCTCACCGGTTGTGTTAATAATTTCATTATTTGTGAGTTTACGTTGCATACAGATCAAATTGGAACTTTACACGAGATGAATAATGGCAGTTCTTCAACTACATATATGTTGTACTTTACTTTAAATTGTCATTTGGTTAAGCAAAATCAAACGGTTAAATCATCCTAAATCTCGCTACGATTCCGATCGAGGTTTTCTTTTTTGTTCTTTTTTTAGTTTGGAGTTTTATTTCTCTTGGTGTTTATTTTCTTTTTGTAGAAAACAAAAGAAAATAAACAAATATATTTTAATCATATTATTCATTAATGAAATATCTATAAACTCAATTCATATTATTTTTCTCAATTTAAATTTATATATAAAAATACTTCAAATTTTTTACTTATTTTTGGGATGAATATAGTTTTCAAATTTTACTTGAATATAAATAAAATAGATTAATTATTATATCGAACTAAGTAAAATGAGCCAATAAGATAGTGACAGCTTTAGAAGTTGGTGGGCCATTGTCATGACGATATATACGCACTTGATTGGTTCCTTCATGTATTGAAAGTCGTTCTTTCACTTACCTAATCTCGTTATTATATTAATTAATTAGCAAATTCAAGGAACACTTTTTTATATTTTTTAATTGGAAGAAATATTTTAAAATGATACCCCATAATTTTGTAGCATATATATAATGCAAAATTTTGTTGTACAAAATTAAAAATTATATATATATTAAAAATTACAATGATAATTAATTAGCAAATTCAAGGAACACTTTTTATATTTTTGGAGACAAAAATCAATTTAAATTTCAAAGTATGAGTTTAATTTGAAATAACCCTCAAACTAAAAATTTTAACAACTGAAACCTTAAACAATACAAAATATAACAAATCAAACTCTGGTAGGGTCGATCACCCCTCTTTCTCAATTTATGCCGAGATCGGGGTGCCAATCTAAATGGAAAGACTCCCCGATCTGTCCAGTGGTTACGTGATACTGGACATATTGGGTCGGGAGGTGGATATGATGGTGGAGACCCCGTGTTTAACATGCACCACACGTGACTTGTAATGGTTCAAACATTTATTACAGTATCGGTTAGAATTTTTAATTATTTTTTTCGGTCAATTATGTATTTGAGGATAATTATTTCTATGAATAATATGTAAATAGGAGTTGTAAAATAATATATTAAAAAGTAAAATTTGACGATAAAATGAAATATTACGATTTCCAGGAAAAAGTTAAGATAAATTATAGCGTGATTAGATTAAAATTTATGATGATTAAAGATTTAATATAATTATGGTTAATGTTAATTAATCAAGGTATTTTGTTAAATAATTAAGAAAGGGAAGGGCAAAATGGTATTTTACTACATAAAATTTGGTTTTTATGTAAATTAACCTAAAAATAGTATTTCAAAAGGATAAGGTGACATCGTTTTGTGGCTATTACGTGGAGAAGAAAGTAAAGAAGAAAAGAGAAGAGGGAGGGAGGGACGGAGGGACGGAGGGAGCGAAAAAAAAAACAAAACAAAGAGGGAGAACGAAACATAGAAGAAACAAGCGAGGAAAAGAGGGAAAAAGGGAAGGGGAGACGTGAGATTCGTCAATTCGCCCTTTAGCGATAGTTGTTCAGCTCAGTGAGAGGAATGTTTTGGTGAAAAATCGATAGATTCGATGGAGATTTCGAGAAAAAGTGGTGGAACCGACATACGGTGAATATTTTTAACAATTAGAATAGTTAGATCGGACTTTATTATCTTGATAGGTAGAGATAGATTTTATTTCTGCTTGGATCTAGATAGGTTTAGATATTTTGGTGGATTTGGTTGAGATGGATATGTTGAAATGTCTAAATTGATATCGTTTTTGTAATGATTAA
The DNA here is from genome assembly GCA_022432975.1 of Begonia masoniana. Lineage (NCBI taxonomy): Eukaryota > Viridiplantae > Streptophyta > Magnoliopsida > Cucurbitales > Begoniaceae > Begonia > Begonia masoniana. Next base: position 708,252 of record CM039510.1, on the reverse strand, counting down.
ATGAATCGAATGTTGTTTTTACGAAAAATTGAACAGTGAATGGTACATTTCTGATTTTTAAAGAAATATTGAAACGAAAGAATTTTGAAAACATTTATTTATGTTGAATTGAGCATTCATATGTCAATTTCATTGAATTGAGCATATTGAATTTTAAATATCAAATTCATAGGTGAGTGTGTGTTTTGTACATGCATAATATTGCTTTACGAATAGTTTTAATCCATGCATTTAGGAAGGAGAGAGAATGAAAGCGGTGGTAACATAAGAACCCACTAAGTTTGTCTCACTTCTTCGTATGTGATAGTATGACTATGAAAATATTGGGATAAACAACATGTTCTCATTGGGTTGAAAGTCCTTAAAGATTGCGGAGAAGCAATGTGTGGGTCCTACAGCTCTACTGATAAAAGGCTAGGAACGTGTAGGTGTGTGATGGTCATATGAATTAATTAGAGTAATGACACTTTTTACATATCAATTTGAATGTGAAAAGCTATTTTGAAAAAATGTGATGGAAAAGATAATTTTAAATTGTGCATATTTAATTTAATGTCTTAGATTTATCTATTTGCGGGAAATGGTTTTAAAACGTGGATGATAGATTTTAAATGATTCGAATTACGAACCTGCCTTTATTTTTACATAAATGGCATGGATTTCAAATCAAAAACATATTTAATTTAAGTTGATTTCAAAATAATCAAATGTTAGGTGGATGATGGCGTATGGCCCTGGATTGTGTTGATAGATTCTAGGCTAGGTATTCTAGTCGCTAGAATTATTTGCTGGGACAATGGCTCATTATATGGATGTTAATATTTCTCAGATAGTGAGGACGTTCACCCGTACGGAGAAAGCAAGGCAAGGTACAGTGTACAAAGAGACGTAGGACTTTTGTGTCGTAAAGTCACATATCGTGACTCACTTATGTATTTATTTTGTTTAGCTTCCGCATGAGTATTCTGATGTATAGATTGATGAGAATAATGATGTGGATATTTCAATTTATGAAATATATATCTTTTGGTTGGATTGAATTAATGATGATTTTCTAATTCGGGATGCCTGGTAGGATTGTGTGAAGGTTCCCACTTAGGGAATGTCAGGTAGTTAACCAAGTCGTTGTTGGTTTGAATTTCCTACATCGAGAATCCTGTTTCATCAGGATCTGGTTTAGGGATCGGGACCGGGTCCTGATAGTATGGTATCAGAGCTATACATCATAGTTCTAACTGGTTTGGGTTGGGGGAAGTTAGTAACTATGCTTAGAATGCCTCTTGTATTGCCTTGGTGGTGATCGTTTATCTGATTAATAAGTGATTTATTTGTAGATGGACGAAAAAGGATCTACAAGTGGGAATGTTAATCGGGTTAATGAGATTGTGGAGATGCGAAGAGCTATTACAGCTCTAACGGATATCGTGACGAGGAACATTGCTTAGCAGAGCAACGAAAGCATTGAGAGTATGGATTCGACTAAGATGAAGTTGTTGGATAGGTTTCAAAAAACTAAACCTCCAGTGTTCACGGGAAAAGGTAACCCAGCCATAGTTGAGGAATGAGTGAGACAGTTGAAGAAGAAATTCGAATTAGTAGGAATTCCGAATGAGTTCAAGGGTAAATTCGCCGTAAATCAATTAGATGATAAGGCGGATGAGTGGTGGGATCAGACTAAAGTATCCCTAGGTGACCAATGTAGTTGGGAATAGTTTGAGAACGTATTTTTGGAGAAATTATTTCCTAAATATGTTAGACAAGCCAAAACTAAGGAATTTTTAGAGTTGACCCAAAGAGACATGAGCGTTTTGGTTTATCAAACCAAATTTGAGGAATTGTCATGGTATGCGGGTCAGTTCATTCCTAATGAAGCTGCTAAGGCTCAGCGATTTGAGCAAGGTCTTAGGTTAGGTATTTCTAGTAGACTCGTAGCCTTAAAACTCGAGTCATATTCGGATTTTGTTGAGAGAGCTCTACTTATTGAGCAAGCACTTGGATTGAGTGAAGATGAATGAGAATCTGAAAATGAGATTTGAGAAAAGTATTCTCAAATTTTATTTTTGAGACTTGAGTTTGAAAGAAAATTCGGGACGAAGTTCTCTTAAGGGGGAAAATGTATTGGTTCGAACCTTTATTACTGTATCAGTTCGAATTTTTAATTATTATTTTTTTGTCAATGATGTATTTGAAGATAATTATTTCTATGAATAATATGTAAATAGGAGTTGTAAAAGTGGTTTTGGAAAAATAATATATTAAAAAGTAAAATTTGACGATAAAATGAAATATTACGATTTCTGGAAAAAAGTTAAGATAAATTATAAGGTGATAAGATTAAAATTTATAAGGATTAAAGATTTAATTTAATTATGATTAAATGTTAATTAATTAAGGTATTTTGGTAAATAATTAAGAAATGGTAGGGCAAAATGGTATTTTATTAGATAAATTTTGGTTTTTATGTAAATTAACCTAAAAATAGTATTTCAAAAGGATAAGGTAGCATAATTTTGTGGCTATTACGTGTAGAAGAAAGTTAAGAAGAAAATAGGAGAGGGAGAGAGAGAGAAAAAACAAAACAAAACAAAATAGAGAGGGAGAACGAAACAGAGAAGAAACCCGCGAGGAACAAAGGGAAAAAGGGAAAGGAAGACGTGAGATTCGTCGATCCGTCTTTTAGGGAAAGTTGTTCAGCTCAGTGAGATGAACGTTTTGGTGAAAAAATTGATAAATTCGGTGGATATTTCAAGAAAAAGTGGTGGAACCGACATACGGTAAATATTTCTAAGGATTAGAATAGTTAGATCGGACCTTTTTACCTTGATAGGTGGACATAGATTTTATTACCGCTTGGATCTAGATAGGTTTAGATATTTTGGTGGATTTAGTTAAGATGGATATGTTGAAGTGTCAAAATTGATATCGTTTTTTTAACGATTAAATGAATCGAAGGTTGTTTTCACGAAAAATTGAACAGTGAATGGTATATTTCTTTTTTTTTTTAAAGAAATATTGAAACGAAAGAATTTGGAAAACATTTATTTATGTTGAATTGAGTATTGATATGTCAATTGCATTGAATTGAGCATATTGAATTTTAAATATCAAATTCATGGGTGAGTGCGTGTTTTGTACATGTATAGCATTGCTTTATAAACAGTTTTAATGCATGCATTTAGGAAGGAGGGAGAAGGAAAGCGATGGTAACAAAAGAACCCACTAAGCTGGTCTCACCTCTTCGTGTGCGATAGTATGGCTATGAAAATATTGAGAGATTAACTGTATGTCCTCATTGGGTTGAAAGTCTCTAAACCTCTATGAGAAGCAATGTGTGGGTCCTACAGCCCTATCGATGAAAGCCCAGGAACATATAGGTATGTGATGATCATATGAATCAATTAGAGTGCTTGCACTTTTTACATATCAATTTGAATGTGAAAATCTACTTTGGAAAAATGTGATGGAAAAGATAGTTTTAAATCTTGCTTATTTAATTTAATGCCTTAAATTTATCTATTTGCTAGAAATGGTTTTAAAACGTGGATGATGAATTTAAAATAATTCGAATTACGAACCTGCATGTATTTTTATATAAATGGCATGGATTTCAAATAAAAAATATATTTGATTTAAATTGATTTCAAAATAATCAAATGTTAGGTGGAGGATGGTGTATGGGCCTGGATAGTGTTGATAGATTCTGAGCTAGGTATTCTAGTCACTAGAATTATTTGCTGGGCCAATGGCTCATTATATGAATATTCATATTTTTTAGATAGCGAGAACGTTCACTCGTACAGAGAAACCAAGGCAAGGTATAGTGTACAAAGAGGCATAGGACTTTTGGGTTATAAAGTCACATGTCGTGACTGACTTATGTATTTATTTTATTTAGCTTCCACATGAGTATTCTGATGTATAGATTGATGAGAATGATAATGTGGATATTTCAATTTATGAAATATATATCTTGTGGTTGGATTGAATTGATGATGATATCCTAATTTGGGATGCCAGGTAGGATGGTGTGTGAAGTATCCCACTTAAGGAACGTTGGGTAGTTGACCAAGTCGTTATTTGTTTGAATTTTCCACCTTGGGAATCATGTTTCGTCTGGATCCAATTCGGGGATTGGGACCAGGCCCTGACATGACTCGAGATCGGGGGGACACCGCCCCGGATCTGCCCCTTGTTCCCTTCCTCTTCCTTTTCAAGGTTATCTGGAACAAGGCGTCACCGCCCCGGATCGGCCCTTCGTTCCATGTCTCTTCCTTTTCAAGGTTATCTGTAACGGGGGGTCACGGCCCCGGAATTGGGGGTGCGATCCCCGAATCTATATAAGAAACTGACCCTGCTAAAAAACACTCGATTTTCTCTCGGTCCCTCTGCGATTCCAACCCAAAAATACGACCATTTCACGCCCCCATAATCATTTTCTTCAAATATTAGCCAAAAAATCTCAAAAATTTGAGCCTTAAATCGTCCAAATCCCCAAATCCAAAATTGAACTTAAATCCCCAAATTCTCCTCAAATGGCGCCCAAATTGGTGATTAAACGAAAGGATGTCTCGTCACAAGGAGATCCGTCACAAGGTGGCCCGACCGAACGTTCTCTGCCAAATTTCTCATCGTTTTCACAAGGAGGACCACTCAAGGGGGTCCGACAAACTAGATACCGTCGTCACAAGGTGCTCCAACTCAAATGCGACGATCGCCCGTTGGGTATATTTCGATTGAATTTTGAAATCAAATGTGCTAAGAGCAGTTTGAGAGGGATATGTCAAACCGCTCGGTTATTCATTCGAAGATAGTCTATTTTAGAGGGTTGCAGTCGTTGCAGATCAAAGAGATGTTCGACACTATTTCCCTGCACGGGGTGTACGGATTGAGAGGTGATAGCTGCGACCAAATTGTTTATTTGTTTTATGCAGACTTGACCTCTACCTGGAGGGTAGGATATTTGAAGACGTACATCATTGGTACAGAGATTGTTATATCTCCAGAGTCAATTAATGAATTGCTCAGCTTTGCCAGAGAAGGGAATGATGTGGAGAGATAGTACCATGCATCCCGAGATTGTGATTTTTTTAGATCGACTAAGGGACTTGACTTCCTTAGGGAAATTCATCGAAATGGCAGCATCGAAGGGTTCGTGAAGCCAAAATCCAGGGATTTGAACGTCATAGCTTGGGTTATTCACAATCTGATAACCCACACTATTCTACCTCAGGATGGACATAGAGATCTCATGAGCTGCATGGATCTCTATGTGATGAGGAAGTTGTACGAAAGGAAGATGTTCGACCTTGGCTTCGTGATTTTAGATCACATACATGAGATCGGTCAGATATACAACAATAATTTGGTGTACGACAAGTTGATACAGAAGATCGTCAAGCGAGTTCGGGCTCAGCTACCAATTGGAGAACACCTGATAGCACAGAGATCCGGCGATATATTTGATAGAGTTCATTTGATTTGCATAGGCCTAGTTGAAGTTGACGGGAGTTGGGTGTTCAAGGAAGATCAAAGGGCCTCCACCTCTGCAAATATTTCTATGGAGGACGTCCGCGCTCGACCATTCCCACACCCCCCCCCCCCCCCCCAAGAGCTAGTAGGTGGGACAGGATAGAGCAGAGACTGAATTTCTTGGTAGGCAGAGTCGAGGATCTTATCATGACACAATGAGAGCTAGCTGAGTCCCACAGAGAGTAGAAGAAATTCCTCATGGATTGGGTAGAGCGAGACGACAACGATATCCCACCATAGTTTAGTTTATATTTTGTATTTCATTTTATGTGCTTTACTTTATGTTTGTACTTTATTTTATGATATGAGTATTATGATTGTACTTTATTTTATGCTATGTGGTATATGGTTGTACTTTACTTGATGACTATACTTGAGTGATACTTAATTATCTAAAATTGACTGTTTGTTATAAAATTGTGATTTGAATGTACATAAATTGTTTGAAACTAGATATTGGGGAGTATAAAACAAATAAAACTCTTTCCATTTTTATAACTTTATCTCACTAAATTACACATTATAATAAATATACATATTACACGGTATAATAAATACATAAATTACATCCCAAATAGTCATACATTTCTGCCTCTACCGTGTGTAGAAGATTCCTGCACATAATGAAAATTATATTAGAAAATAAATAAAATTGTATTTATGAGCGAAATGTGTTGACATGTACCTACGTCCCGTCAAATGTGTGAAAACCTATAAATGTGTCTTGCAAAGCAGAAGCGAAAGCAACGCCTGAAGTGGATCCCCTATCAGGTTGAGTGTGATGACCCAAATGCGAACGTATGTGTACGACTGCGAGGCAAACCTTGGGTTGCGGGGCAAACCTCAGGACCTAAGCCGAGTGTAGGTGAATCCCGGACTCGAGTATAGGCGAATCCCGGGTCGTAAAGAGGGGGTTGTCACAATCCCACATCGCTTGGGAAAGTATATGGAAATGAAACATATGTAAAGAGACCCTCCCAAGATAGCAAGACGCGTTTTGGAGTACAATTGGCAACGGATCCCATAAGAACTCCGAAGTTAAAAGTGCTTCGGTGAGAGCAATTCCAGGTTGGGTGACCTTCCGGGAAGTTCTCGCAAAACAAAGCCGTGAGGGGAGGATATTGGGCTGCGGCCCAATCCCCAGAGCGGACAATATCTTGCTGGGAAAATGGGTCGTTACAAATGGTATCAGAGCCTGTACCCAACCGGAAATGTGGCCAACGAGGACGTTGGGCCCCCGAGGGGGGGTGATTGTGATGACCGGAATGCGAACGTATGTGTACGAATGCGAGGCAAACCTCGGGTTGCGGGGCAAGCCTCGGGACCTAAGCCGAGTGTAGGCGAATCCCAGACTCGAGTATAGGCGAATCCCGGGTCGTAAAGAGGGGGTTGTCACAATCCCACATCGTTTGGGAAAGTATATGGAAATGAAACATATGTAAAGAGACCCTCCCAAGATAGCAAGACGCGTTTTGGAGCACAATTGGCAACAGATCCTATAAGAACTCCGAAGTTAAAAGTGTTTCGGCGAGAGCAATTCCAGGTTGGGTGACCTTCCGGGAAGTTCTCGCCAAACAAAGCCGTGAGGGGAGGATATTGGGCTGCGGCCCAATCCCTAGAGCGGACAATATCTTGCTGGAAAAAGTGGTCGTTACATTGAGTGCGACTATTATGCTCCTGACGCCGACATATATCACACAACATAGTTGAGTTCCTCCTGGTAATTGTCGAACTTGGCGGTTCATCGACATCTCACATTCTTTTCTTCTTCGGCCTACCAGGTTGGCGTTTTCTTTTGGGCAGAAAGATTGAGTTCATATTTATTATAGGCGGCCACATGTGTTGGCCACTAAGGAGATGAATGAAGTTTGAGTACATCTGCTGATAAGTTCCCCAGTGATAGTATTAATGAACGTAATTTTTTGATGTTAGTCTCCTGAGTTGAATGCATAGAATGGAATAGAATGGACATACGAGATTCTAGTAAGGTTCCACCTGAAATAGTTGCACACATATGTATTCATGTTGACAAAATATTGTTCGTTGCCGTTGCTGATCTCAAATCGTGCAGCTCCCGCAAACATAGCACTCAAATTTTGAGCTGCACGTTCTAGCTTTACAAGCTTTTTCTTATCTAGGTACACAAGATGTCTGTTGACGAGACAAACTTCTCATATTTTTTGACAATCCTAGTCATTAAGAACTTTCGGATCATCTCAAACGTGGTCAGAATCAGTTTGTCCTTGACACGTAATAGAACTACATTAAATGACTCACACAAATTGTTTAATCCCAGTTCATACTTGAGAATCGAAGAAAATGCATGACTAGCTCAATATCTAGGGTCTGTGCCTCGAAGATATGTGTGGGCATCCGGGTTAATCTGATGTAAGTTCCTCATTTCTCTCTCGAAATGAAAAGTTGTGGTTGCTCTGGCCGCATTCCACATTGCATCTCTATATACTCTACCCCAAAATTGATTTTTGAAATTTGTGTACATATGCCGGAGGCTGTAGCGGTGTTCGACTAATGATAATTCTTGGTGCATAGCGGGCAGCAACCCGTGATATTTGAAAGAATAGCAGAGTCAACATAAAACAATATAACTACCACAACGTCCCAATAATTGAAAAAATAATTAGAAGTGCATTATACATTTTGTCGATCTGAAACAAATGTCCATCCGTATCCCGATTCAGTTTGTATGTCTTCCTTTAATAATTTCAAAAACCACGTCTATGAGTCCATACAATCTGATTCCACATTAGCAACAACAACGAGATATATTTCATCGTTGTCATCAATTCTGACGGCTATTAGTAATTGACCAGGACAGAAACCCTTTAGATGACAACCATTCAAACATATAATAGGTCTACCCTACCACACTGCAGCAAATCTATCTTGTAAGCAGTCATACACATATACATTCTTTCAAATGCACATGACTCATTATCGGCAAAGCCCACTAAGTAAGTCTGTAGGCCCAATATGCTACACAGATTTGATCTACAAATTTCTTCTGCGTACGACCACAATAGCTTGTATTGTTCGTCGCCCTTCCCTTCATTAAGTTTTCAAGGTTTGTTTCTTGCTCTTCTAGCAAGACTTGGTGTAATGTTGACATTCAGTCTGTATGTCTTCCTTCAATAATTTCAAAAACCATGTCTATGAGTCCATACACTCTGATTCCACGACTTCGAGTTTTGCTTCTTGCTTTTCTAGCAAGACTTGGTGTAATGTTGACATTCAAATTCTTTCTCACTGTCTCGATAATGGACGAAATTTCCCACGCAGGCTGACTTTTGAACATATCCAAATAATGATTTGCCACCCATTTTGCAGTAGCGTGTCGATTCTCAATTTTTCTTAAATAGTTGTTACAATAGTTGAAACTTTTTATTTGAAACGTAAGTTCATTTTGCATATTCGAACCATGCAATCGCCAATCACATCCGCCTTCACACACTGCCGTCAGTCACCGAGATTCACTTTCAATGAATTTGATCTCATAACCATTATTCAAAACATATTATATTATTTCTTCTCTAATTGCTTTTAAATAACTATATTTTTTTCCAGATAAAATCTCATCAAAATTTCTTCCTTTACCGGTATCCTTTCCACTTCATCATTGTGATGGCCCCCAACCCGATCGGGGCCGAGGAGCCATCACTCCAGGATATTTAACAGAGAATGGGACGTATATATTTTTTGAACCAAACAGACTGAACTTTTAAGAACAAACCCTTAAAAGTATTACAGAGAGAGAGAACTTTCTCTGGATTTGAAAACTGGGAGCTAATTTAAAACTGGATTACAGGGGTGATTGACATAAGGAAACTAGGAAAAATAGTAAACAGAAATGGACGGCTGAAATAAAGAAGCAGAATAAAATAGGATAACAGAGAGAATGAAAACAATTGGAGGAGGACATACTGTAGAAGGGCTACAGTGGATGGCATGAATAAACTGGGCGGAAGATGTAGGTAGTAGACGAAGCAGAAAATGTAAGCAAACTGGGCGGGCGATATAGACTAGCGGTAGATGGGACAAAAGTGAACAGTAAACAGCGGCAGATGTGAATTAAATAGAAGCAACAGAAACAGCGGTAGAAGGAAAGCAGATGACGTCAGGCGGAAGATGTAAATAAACTGGGCGGAAGATGTGGGCAGATGACGTCAGGCGGAAGATATGGATGACGTCAGGCGGAAGATGTAAATAAATTGGGCAGAAATGAACTGTTTACCGGTGGAAGTGAACTACAGGCAGAAGTGAACTATTCACCGGTAGAAGTGAACTACAGGCACAAATGAACTGTTCACTGGTGGAAGTGAACTACAGACAAAAGATTACTGTTCACCGGTTGAAGTGAACTAGAGGCAGAAGTGAACTGTTCATCGGTGGAAGTGAACTATAGGCAGAAATGGATTGTTCACTGGTAGAAGTGAACTACAGACAGAAGGAGACTGTTCACCGGTGGAAGTGAACTACAGACAGAAATGAACCGTTCACCGGTAGAAGTGAACTACAGACAGAAATGAACTGTTCACCGGTGGAAGTGATTTTAAAGGCAGCGGTGGATGTGATTTTTAAAGGCAAATTGGACAACTGTTTTTGGAGGGCAGCGTAGACAACTAACAGTTAGCCAAATACTGGAAAACTTGACAGGCAAAAACTGAAGGCAGAATGGACGACTATTTTACAGGGAGACATAAAACAGAAAGCATGAAAACTTCAAAACCCCAAAACCCGATTCCAAAACACAGTTTTAAAACATGCTTGGAAACATGATAGAAGTTCAAAAATCTAACTGCATGGATCGATTTAAAATTTGAAGCAATCTATGCATAACCTAAAAGGAGAGATTCCAAGCAATTCCAGAATAATTCAAAACATATATACAACTGTTAATTACAGAGGTTTAAAAACTTAAACACCAAAACCTGTACGTTATAAAATCCCAACAAAATTCCCAACAGAGTTTTAAACAACAACACAGAATCCCAACAGAGTTTTCAGACAATAAACTTTACTTTGAAAACTTCCCTCCCTCGGGTCAGAAACATGTCTGGCTGCCACAACCACCCCCGAAAGCTCGAGCCACCAGCCACCTATTCATCGGACTGAGACACAAAGTCCTCATCCACGGGATCCGTACTTACATCAGAGAGTTCAACTATGAGCCTAGAGCTCAGTAAGGACATATAAAATGCAGTGATGCATATGCTATGCATGAACTTTCGAAATACAGGGACATTACATTACATTATATTTCACTGGACAAGAAGGTATAAGTGGGGCTTATAGAGGAACTGGCGCACATGCATATTTGACATAACAGGACATGACACTGGTTAGTAATTTTGTCGTGTCCCAGGGAAGGACAAGGTACAGGGTGTCCTTGGTGAGGACGGTTTTACATGAATCCCAGAGAAGGACAAGAACAGGATGCCAGTCCTCGTCCACACTTAACCATACATTACATACACATTTTAACTTTCTTAACTTCAAATCGTGTGCACAGAAAACTTTTGCATGTCTTTCGGGAAAATCGTGTATGCATGAGCATTTACAGTGCTTGAACTTAAAAAAGCAGACATCAAGAATAAAACAGCAGAACATAAGGAAAAAGCAGATAACACATAACGTAACTCTAACTTTTCTACCCGAAACAACCCGACAAAAATGAAAACCTAGTACCTCCGTGATGTAAGGTCTTAAGGGCCAACCTACGGATATGAACTTACCTGTAGTCCGAAAAGCAGTAAGCTTTGCTCGTGAAACCACGGTGATGCACGAACCTATGACGTGCACGAAAAGGGAATTTAACAAAGCTGCAAAAATTAATAACTTAGTAGAATATATTTCAAACTTCATTCAAACCTTTAGAAAACGCACCAACGTGTTTTCATACAAAGACAGTGAGCTTGTCCAAATATCATAACCCTAAACTTTGACAAAACTCACATTTTAATATGTCCAAACTTGTTAACGAGGTTAGATGATTACCTTTGCTGAAGGAAACAGAAGAAAACAGGAGAAACAAGTTTTTGAGATTTGTCTCAGTCGTCTGGAAGAGAGAACAGAGAAGAGGAGATGGAGAAAATGGAAAGTCTCCCATAGAAGAGAATTGAAGAGAAGACAATAGGTAGGTTTCTCAGCAAATTATGGACATTTGGCAGCCATCTATTGGCTTCCTCCCACCTACCTTAATTCCTACCTAGACTGCCCCTCCATTGATTCTGTCTAAAGATTTGTTTTGGTTACTCCATAGTTTAGTTTTCCACTAAACATTCTAACAAATTTCACCAAAATATACATTATATTAATATAAGCCTAATCCCGATTGATAGTTCGATGGATAATTTCCCCGACCAAAAAAGTTGGGTGTTACAATCATTCTCTGAGTCGACCAGTGTTCGAAGATCATCGTCTAGAGTTTTCGACGTCGATTGCACCTCTATTTCTTCATTACCTTCAAAGGTGATCGAATGCCCGAAAATCACCATATATGGGTGTGGAGTACGAATACCAATCTATATTAGCATCACAAGTTGTTGTCACGTATAAATCAACCAATCTAGTCAAATCAGAATTCATCAACGTCATTAATATAAAAAAAATTCGTCATAGCAAGAAATAGTTGAGGTTTTGAGAGTTTTTTTTACCAGCAGGGGGTGTTTCCTTATATAATGTTGGAGATCGGCCCCCCGTCCTTGAGAAAAGCCCTCGTTCTATGGTAAAATAGTAGAGATCAAAGGGTCATTTCGGGGCAGCGACCCCCCGTTCTCAATTTTACCAAAACGTTAGGGCCAACAACAGGAGGTCGATCCGGGGCGGTGGCCCCCTGTTCTCGAATCACGTGCAGTGCACATTGAACGGGAGGTCTCCACGTCCCACATCGGCCCACCATTCTCATGCAAAATAATTGAGATCAGGGGGCCGTGTCAGGGCAACAACCTCCGTTCTCATACCTCATTTTGGGAACGGGGTGCCGATCCGTGGCGGTGACCCCCCATTCTCGAGAATTTTGAAAAGGGAGAGGCAAGGAACGGGGGTCGATCCAGGGCGAGGTCCCGTCGGTGTCGAGTCACATGCCGTGCGCGTTGAACGGGCAGTCTCTACCCTCCACATCGACCCTCAGACCGAATATGTCTAGTCTCACATAAGCACTGGACAGATCGGGGGCCGTTCCATTTACGTCGACCCCCCGATCTCGGCGTAAATTGAGAACAATGGTGATCGACCCCGTCAGGGTTTGATTTGTTATATTTTGAATAGTTTAAGATTTTAGTTGTTAAAATTTTTAGTTCAAGGATTATTTGAAATTAAATTCATATTTTTTGGTTTAAATTAGTTTTTACTCTATTTTTTAATTGGAAGAAGTATTTTACAATGAGGCCCCATAATTTTGTAGCATATATATAAAGCATAATTTTGTTGTACAAAATTAAAAATTATATATATATATATATATATATATATATATATATATATATATATATATATATATATATATATATATATATAATGTAAATCGAAGTATGTAATGTAGAAGCGTGACAGCGATTTCTTGTCCTTGGTGCCCGCAGGCAACGGCCCAGATTTGGTCTCCTCTTTCGTTAATCTATTCTTTCTTTCGTTCCCACCTTCATTTGTTCATCACAATTCCCTCTCTCTCTCTCTCTCTAATCTCTCTCCTCTGCGTATCAGTCAAGAAGAAGGAAGGAGATGTTGCTGGGGAAGCGACCGAGGCCACCGTTCAAGAGGACGACGAGTATGGGGGGGATGACGGTGGATCCGAGCGAGGTGGAAGTACGGGAAGCGGATGATCGTCATCAGCCAGACAGTGAGCTCCATCCGACTGTGGAAATAGAGGAAGCGCCGGCTGTGACACAGACGATGATGATGAACTCTTCGCCGTCGCAATCTCCAAGAAATCTCCGAACTCTCTCTGGCCGGCATCTCGTCCTGACATCTCACTTTCTCCGTACGTGTGGATTCTGTCACCGCCGCCTGTCCTCCGGCCGTGACATTTACATGTACAGGTGTCACCACTTCTCTCTCTCTCTCTAACTAGACTATTCTATTTTCTCTTCGTTCGAGTGTCGTAGGAACTTTGTTAAAATGGTTATTATTTTTACAGGGGAGATACAGGTTTTTGTAGCTTAGAGTGCAGGGAGAAGCAGATGAAAGAAGACAAGCGATATGAGCAGTCGGCGCCGGCGACCTCCCAGTCTAGGGCGCCGAGTAAGAGCCAAACAGTAGCATATGCTTAAAAATGGGTCAGAAAGAGAGAAATATGAAGGTGGAGAGGTAAAACGCATCGTGATCGATTTGCTCCCTTGCCCACCTTATGATTATATGTATATTCAATGTATATGAATCTCTGTGAATGATGACCATATTAATGTGAAATATTGTTAGAAAATAACTGTGTCTTCATTTTCCATTCTAATTCGGCTTTTGATAAATAATATCGAATTTAAGAAAAATAATTTATGAAGACTTAGTGAATCTACACTTTTGAAAATATTCTTATAAGAAATGGTAATAATCAAACGAAAATCACGAGATAAAAGAATGAAAACCGAGATTTCACGTTCACGTCAAAAATCTTGATGAATAATAAATCATGAGTAAATAAGAGAGATAACTATCCTTTTCAATCTTCCACATAAGTTATTATGACAAATTTTTAGAAAAAATTCATAATTTTACGAAGTTTTTGAGTGTTCAAACTCTAACAGAACATTTTACGAGGTTTGGGGGTCACAATTCTTGACCTAAAACAACTTATTGTTCTTAAACACAATCATAAAGAAGAAGAAGAAGACTCAGAAGCAGAAGCAGGAAAATACAGAGACAAATTTTTAAGTGTTACGAACTCATACTTTTGGATATTCAATATATGATTAGTAAGATTTGCACATTTGTATCGGTCACTTGTATTCTATTCTTAAAAAAATTTCACATTAAATTGTGGTATGTTGATAAAACCATGGTGGTAAAAAATTAGTTTGAAATAAATAATTGACCAATATTATTGAATTTTGTAATATTATTTAGGGTAATTATCGATTTTAACCTTGTTCTGTGCACTTTATTTCAGTTAGCCTCTGTACATAAAACACTGGCAAACCAAATCCTGTACTTTGATTCTGTTATCAGTTTTGATCTTCCATCAACAATTTCGTTAAACACTTATTTAAAAAATTACCAAACGATAGTGGATTCACTTGAAATGTTTACCACATGTTCGTGATTTTTTAACACATATACGATTTATTGTAATTTTATTTTAGTAATTTATAAAAATATTATAATAAATCATACAAGTTTTAGAAAATCATAAAAAAATTTCTATTATCTACCCATGATAGAGGAACATGTGGAAACATTTTCAAATAAATCTAATATCGTTTGTTTTTTTTTAAATTAATTTATAAAGTAAAGAAGAAACTGAGATTTATTTTAAAAAAATACCAAAAGATATTGGATCTATTTGAAAACTTTTTCACATGTTTACCACATCATGGGTAGATAATAAAAAAATTTCCGTGATTTTCTAAAACTTGTATGATTTATTATAATATGTTTATAAATTTCTAAAATAAAATTACAATAAATCGTACATGTATTAAAAAATCACAAAAATTTTCAGATTATCTTCTCATTAAGTAATAAACATGTCATAAACATTTCAAATGAATCCAATATCGTTTGGTAATTTTTTAAATGGGGGTTTAACGAAATTGTCGATGGAAGATCAAAACTGTTAACAGAATCAAATTACAATGTTTGATTTGCCGGTTGTTTTAGTACAAGGAGCTAACTGAAATAAAACACATAGTACATGGTTAAATTTGATAATTACCCTATTATTTATATGTCTTTGACCAGAAATGTCTACAATAATTAATAAAGAATTATAATTTTGATTTCTATCTTGATTATTCATGGGACCCACGGTGGAATCACACACTCAATAATCACATGATTCTTTCCTCATAAAATAACGTGACATTTAATCGCCTATATATTATTAATCACATGAAAGCAACCTTGGAGAGAGAAAGAGACAATAACATAATGAATTTTATCTTGAAAAATGTGATGCCACCATGGTTAACCTAATCAAACCTTTGGAAAAACAATCCCAATAATGAAAAAAAGTAATGGTAAAGTACAATGTGACACTCAACGTTTGAAGTCATTATCACTTTGAACCATAACCTATTTTTTTGACAATCAAAGCTCAATATATGATTTGTTAGCAATTTATATTTTTTCTTTAAATTTTGTAAATGTTGAATAGGTGATGTCTTTTAATTTATTTTCACCTTCCTATTTCAAGTCCCAATAGAGAAAACGATTAATCCAGTGAAGTGTGTGCCTGTATGATCGATATAATCTAAGAGGAGTGAATTAAGTTATAAAAATTTTATGTGATTAACCACAATATTAGTTTCCATGTGTAAAGTAGATTATACTCGATTTATTAGGAGATTCTAAGCTTAACAATGATCACAAAGAATAAATTAATAAATCAAGTAGTTACAGCCGATGGTAATTCTCTTCCGATTACTCAAATTGTTTCTGTCTCTATTCCTACTCTCTCTCGTCCATTTGAATTACGAACTGTTTGTCATACCCCTTTGATTTCTCAAAATTTATTAAGTGTTGCTCAACTATGTCGGGAAAATTTAGTTTTCGTCGAATTTCACTCGAATTCCTTTTTTTGTCAAGGATCGAACTTCCCACCGTGTACTTCTTTGGGGTTCAATCTATGATGGCTTGTACAAACTGCCCTCCCCCTCTCCTGTTTTGTCTCTGGTTGCTCACTTGTCACCCTCTGCTCAAGGTTTTAAAGCTCTTTGGCACTCCAGACTCGGCCATCCTTCATTTTCTAGTTTGCAAAAATGTACTCAAATTGTGCAATATTCCTGTTACAAAAACAACTATGTCTCACCTATGTACTTCGTGTCAAATGAGCAAAAATCATTGTTTACCATTTCAAATTTCTGCTTCTCATGCTCTTTTTCCATTTGATTTGGTACATGTTGATGTTTGGGGCTCGTCGCCCATTAAATCTATCACCGGTACAAGATATTTCTTACTAATTATTGATGATTGTACTCAGTATACATGGTTGTTTCCCTTGAAATTGAAAAGTGATGTCCCTACCATTTTTACGCAATTGCATAAGTTCAGTCATACACAATTTGGAAAGAATATCAAAGTGATTCAATCCGACTAGGGTGGGGAGTTCCAATCTCTCACAAAATTTGTCAAATCTCTAGGTATTTTTCATCGTGTCTCCTACCCTTATACGCCAAATCAAAACGGTAGGATCGAACAAAAAAAATCGTCACGTGGTCAAAACAGGTCTTGCATTATTTTTCCACTCATCTGTTCCTCAGTTCTTCTGGCCTTATGCATTTGCCACTGCTACTACTCTTATAAATTGGTTGCACACTCCTGTCCTAAATCACAAATCTCTCCTTCAATGTCTTTTTGATTCTCTAACTGATTACTCGTCACTACATACATTCGATTGTTTGTGCTTTCCATTTCTACGACCTTTCAATCAACACAAACTACAGTCTCGTTCTCTACCTTGTGTACCTGGGTCCTAGTCCCTACCACAAAGGTTTTCTATGTCTAAATCCTCACACCAATAAAATCTATGTCTCTCGTCATGTTACCTTTAATGAGCTCGTCTTTCCATTCACTTCACTTAAACCCTCCGCTCCTTCATAATCCACCTTCTCTATTTTCATTCCCTCTCCTCTCATACCTCCCTCACCCATTACCCATCTCTCACCGCCTCCATCATCATCTCATTATGTTCCCCATATAGATCACCCATCCCCTCCTTCCTCATCCACCACTATCCCTACCCCCAATACTTTTTCCCCCCACCTTACCTATAGCCCATTCTCTTCCACTCCAACTTCAAGCTACCACGAACACCCACCCTATGAGGATAAGATCCAAAGATGGTATCTTCAAACCCAAAGTCTTTTTCGCTGAAACCTTCCTATAACCAAAGACCTTCCAACAAGCATCCAAACATCCCCACTGGGTAACAGCCATGCAAGATGAGATCTCAGCCCTCAAGGAAGCAAATACTTGAAAATTAGTTCCTCTTCCAAGTGGAGCTAAATTATCGGGTGTAAATGGATTTTCAAGATAAAGTTAAACTCTAATGGTACCATTAGCCGATATAAAGCTCGTTTAGTGGCCAGAGGCTACGATAAGACAGAGGGTATTGATTATGAAGAGACTTTCGAACCGGTAGTAAAACTTACCTCCGTTTGGATGACTTTTTCTTTAGCCGTATCTTTCAGATGGATTATCTGACAGCAAGATATCAACAATGTTTTCTTACACAGAGATTTGGCTGAGACAGTCTTTATGCACCAACCTCTAGGTTTTATCAGTTCTTCTCAGCCCTCAGCAGTCTGCTTATTACACAAAGCCCTCTATGGTCTCAAGCAATGCCCTAGAGCATGGTACACGAAGCTATACGATGCCTTAATCGCATGGGGCTTTTCCGTATCCAAATCAGACAACTCCCTATTTATTCGTCTCACATAGTCATCTATTCTGATGATGCTGGTATACGTTGACGACATAATCCTCACAAGTAACTCTACCTTACTAGTTAACAAGCTTTTGGACTATTTACATTCGCAATTCAAAGTAAGGGACCTTGGACCTCTATCATATTTTCTCGGCATCTCGGTTACTCACACACCAACTTGATGTTCCCCGTAGGCCCATTACACGTTCTCAAGCCCAACCCCATAATTTAACTAACTTATGCACTCACACACTTGTCTCTTTTGCAGGTAATGGATCATGTGAAGGCTTGGAGAACACCTTGGGAGACTTGAAGTGGGAGATCAAAGCTATGGACATGGACCAACCAAAGCACCTAATCGCTTGGAAAATCAAGAGAGGCGACCATGATACTCATATGGGAATTTGTCTTCCCGAGCCATGCATTTTGTAACTCCTTATTTTTTCAAACTTATTTGTGCAAACGTTGGCCTTCTTGTTAAATTTTATCATATGCATTCATGTTAAGAATTTAGGATTAGATGTATGGTAGGTTAGAGGTGGCTTGGTTAAAGGTTTAGCCCTCTTGAAGACTTGAAGACTTGAAGACCCACATGGTGGCCCAAGGTGAAGCCCACTTTTTGATCTTTGTCTTCCTTCCACTTTAGGACAAAACATGGATCCATGACTCGGCTCGTGGCTGACCATTGATCATCAAATTTCAGAGCTTATCTCGGACACACATTTCTTCTCATCTCGGCCACACACTTCATCATCCATTTGGCCAATCCAATGGCCCTCATGAACTCTAAATCCTAGCCAACCACTCTTAGGTCTACATAAGCATGGTATTAGTGTTTGTAAACGTTTTGGCTGGTTTTTAAGGAGCATACACAGTTTCTCTCAAGGGGAAGAACACTTGGAGCAAGAGAAGCTACCAAGGTAAGTTCTGTTGTCTTCAACCGAGGAGTTGCACCTCCACTTCCTTCAAGAACGGTTGCTTGCAAGGATTTTACTTAACCATCTTCCTCTCCACTATTTTGAGAGTTGGAAAAGAGTAGAAAGTGGACAAACTGGTTCCTCCATGTTGAGTTTCCTTCTTTGGAAGAAACTTTAGCCGAAAGCATCCAAACCTTGCTTATCGAACAACTTGAGGATTATTTACATAATTTCTTCTTCTTAACGAATCTGGACCACGCCTTCCCCTATCACACACTTCACTCACTACACTAATCTCACATAAATTTTCAGCTCATTCTAAGCACATTTATTCTGTCATTTTATCCTTTCATTCTCAGTTTCATCGGTTTGTTCAAACCAAGGGAACTAACGATCTGTTTTAGGTCATTAAGGTTATTTTGCAGGTGCAGACTCTATCACAACTGGTATGAGCTTCTCACAGATATATTTTGGATCTACTTCACCGAGCCAACATGGGGTCATGCAAGAATGTTCCCACTCCGATGGTTGCATGACCAATATTGTCTAAACACTTTGGTATCCCTCTAGAGGATGACTCACTTTACTGCAGTATTGTCGATGGTCTACAATACTGTTGTCTCACTCGACCTGATATTGCTTTTGTCGTCAACAAAGTGTCTTAATTCATGCATGCACCGTCAGAAATACACTGACAGGCAGTCAAACGTATGTTGCACTATCTTAAAGGCACCTCATCTCTTCGTATCACCTTTTCCCCTTCTTCTTCGAGGAATTTGAAATGCTATACGGATGCAGATTGGGTTTCTTATCCAAATGATCGTAGAAGTACAAGTGGGTACCTCATCTTTCTGGGAACTAATCTTGTCTCCTAGTCATTGACAAAACAAAAGGTAGTTTCTCACTCTATCACCGAATCAGAATATCACAATGTGCCAAATGCCACAGTAGAGATCTTATGGCCACAGTCTTTGCTAAGTGAAATGGGTATTGTATCTGCCAAGGTACCCCTTATTCTCTGTGATAATTTGAGTACCACGTATCTAGCTTCCAATCCTGTCTTACATTCCAAATCCAAGTATGTAGAGATTGCTTATCCCTTTGTCCGGGAAAAGGTACTTAGAAAGCAGCTGCAAGTTCAATTTACCTCATCCACATATCAACTGGCTGATGCTCTTACTAAACCACTTCCACCATCAACTTTCACTGACTTTTTGTTCAAGACCTTCGACCTGCGGTCTTACTCTTGAGGGGGGTGTTAGCATTGTACACTTCTAATTAGAATTGTACTAGTTTAGTTGAGGTTTAGTATGTGCCTCATTATTTCTTTTTTTACTTCAATATACATGTAAAATGATTGTACTTTCCAATACAATAGACACAAAATTCAAAATCTATCAATGAAATCTCTCTTCTCTCTCTGCCACTGTTTCCTTCATCTTCTTCCTCAACTTCTTCTTCAAATGTAACAAACCCTTACATTAGCATCCCTCTGGAGATACCTTTGAAATTCTGAATTTTGAAATTTAGAAAAGGAACTTGAGGAAAAAAAAAAGCTAATTTAGAGAAGTATACCCATCCAACGCAAGAAATGTAATTGAGAGAGTAGATGGCACACGCTTCGCTAGAGGAATCATCTTCTCTGTTAGGGCTTGAAATCGGATAGTGAAAAGAAATTAAAGGGTTAAAATCAATTGCACCCTCAAAGTATGGTTTTTTCTTTCTAAAAAAACCCTTAAAGTATTAACCCTAATAAATTAAACCTTAAACTATCAAAAACCTAACAATTTATCCCCTTACGGTCGACCGCTAACCCCCCGTTCTGCATTTTGCACATAGAAGGGGGGACCGTTCTTCCCCGTTCTATCAGGAGCGTTCCATGCAGGGGATGAATTGGGGGTGGAGATTACCCTGCGCACGTGCGGGGCACATTCTAAATGGACGGGTGAGTGATGCTTTCACGCGTTGGCAAGAAGACCCTGATGAGAATGATGTATTTACCATAGTTTAGTTTATGTTGTATATTTTTTTAATGTACTTTTAATTTTAGTTTGTAACTTTATTTCATGTATGTACTTTAATGTATTTTACTTTATACTTGCCATTTAGTTTAAGTTATGTAGTGGATATGGTTGTTGGTTATTTAGTTTATATTTGTCATTTTACTTTAGTTTATTTTTGTTCTGCAGTATCACTTAGTTTATATTTGTACTAGATCTGGCCGTTGGATATATATTAGTTATTTGATTATGCAGGAATTGTTTAAAGATAGCTATGAGAGAGTTATAAAACAAACAAAATTCTGTCCATTTTTTCAACTTTATCTCCTTATTTATAATATTAAATTATTATTGAATTAAACCAAAATAAATAATTACAAATGAATAATCTTTGAAATAATTATAATCTCGTCAATTTATATAAATTTATTAATTATAAAAGACTGAAATTAATAATCAATCTGAATTAGCAAAATGTAAATCCAACATATCGCGTATCTCATTAAGGTTAATCTTTTTCCTACAAAAAATGGATTGAAGCTCAATCGATCCCCAGCCAACGAACATCTTCCTATTCGATTTCATCTTTCTTTTCATTTTCAAACATTAATTACAACTGTCAATAATTTCTGCCTCGACCGTCAAACGCAGATTCCTTCACATAATGAAAACTATGTTAAAAAAAATGACAGTATGTTTATGAGCGAAATGTATTGAACTGTACCTGTGTCCCGTCAAATGTGTTGAAACCCATAAACGTGTCTTGCGAAGGAAGCTCTGAAGTGGATCTTTGGTGAGAAAAAGTGCGACTATTATGCCCCTGCCACCGACATATACCACACGACATCTTTGAGTTCTTCTTACTAATTGTCGAACTTGACGGCTCATCAATATCTCGCACTCTTGTCTTCTTCGGCCTACCAGGTTAGCGATATCTTCTGGGTGGGATGAGTTCCTTCAGATTTGGCCTTTGCCGCCACATTTGTTGACCACTCACGGGTTGAATAAAGTGTGAGTACATCTGCATATAAGTCTCTTGGTAATAGTATGGATGCACGCAATTTTCTAGTGCTACTCTCATGAAATGCATGCATGGAATAGAATAGACACATGAGATTCCAATATACTCACACCTGTTGCAGTTGGACACACACGTCTTCATGTTGACAACGTATTGCTCGTTGTCGTTACTGACCTCAAATCGTGCAGCTACCGCTAACAGAGCACTCAAATTTCAAGTTGCACTTTCTAGCTTCAAAAACTTTTTTCTTATCTGGGGACACATGAGGTCTGTTGATTGGGCCAACTTCTCAAATTTTTTCACAATGCGGGTCATCAAGCACTTTCGGATCATCTCGAACATGGTCAAGATCGGTTTGTCTCTGGCAGACAATTGAACTGTATTAATGAGTCGCATAAATTATTCAATCCAATTTCGCACTTTGGATTAAAAAAAAATGCATGACTATCCCAATATCTAGTCTCTTCTTCTCGAAACCATGCATAGGCATCCAGGTTAAGCAGATGTAATTTCCTCATTTATATTTTGAAATGATAACTTGTGGTTGCCCTGGCCGCATTCCACATCGCATCTCCGTATGCTCTGCCCCAAAATTAGTTTTTGAAATTTGTGTACACATGCTGGAGGCAATAGCGGTATTCGACTTCTTTAAATTGATCTTCCATAACCTTCACCAAACCCTAATATTTGAAAGAAAAACAGAGTCAACATAAAATAATATAATTACAGCAACCCCTTATTTTGAAATAACAATTGGAAATGTATTATACCTTTTGTCGATCTGAAATAATTGTCCATCCGTCTCCCAATCTAGTGTTTAGGTTTCGCTTCAAATATTGTAAAAACCACATCCATGTGTCTGCCCACTCTTTTTCAACGTTGGCAATAACAACATGATATATTTCATCGTTGCCATCAATACTAATGGTGATGTGCCTACGATCCTGAAGCACAGACCAAGGTATGTATTTTGACTATTTTATTTACTAATTGGTTTGTGAATTTTGTAGGAAAAAGGTTGACTTAAAGCTTGGAATTTTAAAGAGGGAATTTGTCTTCCCATTTACAAATTGTGTAACCAAGCTAGTATTTAATATTTAATTTACTTTGGCAAATAATGGCCTTTTATGTAATTTCGACAAACATTTAGTCCTTATATTTAGTCATGCATAATTAGGCATTTAAGGGTAGATTGTGTGGTTAGGATTAGTTGGTGGCCTAGGTGTTTGGTAAACCCATGAGCCATAAGAGCAACAAGCCGAAGATCAATTAAAGAGGAAATTAGAAAGCCCATGAGAAGATAGCCCATCAGCTTATCACATTGTAAGCTTCAGCCCAGCCCATTTAATTACATAAAGCAGCCCAGCCCATTTAATTACATGAAGCAGCCAACCCAATTAAAGTCAGTTGAATTGCAGCTTGCTCCTTCAAATCCATGACGAAGCCCAGCGTGCAGCTCAGCAATAGAGGCGATCTTCAGACGATATCCAGCGAGCGACCACGGGATTCAGAGATCAACGGCGAGCACTCTGCGAGCGCACGGATTGCTCACCTGGATTAGCTGACCAACCGAAGCCCTTCTCTGCTCCAAGCAAGCGGCGTCGTCAGCATTGCGCTCCACTCCGCGAACACCCAGCAGAAGCGCTCCCAACGGCTAGATTCTACTATGGATTTCCAAACCTAGCCACCTTAGGTATTTAAGCATCGCTTTTAGTGTTTGTACGCAACTTTTTTTGATCAATAAAAACCTATTTTCCCTCTCTGAAAATCCAGAAGGATTTCTGGTTGCCGTCAAGGTAAGCCACGGCGGTTCTGCCGTGAGGAGTGTGCCTCCATTGATCATCAGTCTTACGGTGGCTGTGATCTCTTATCTTCCCTCCCTCTCTGTTATCGGAGTTTCAAAGGCTGAGGATGTTAACCGGGCCCCGCAGTTGTTGCCTTTCCACGGGAAGGCATGCACCGAGAAGCATAACATAAGATAGCTTCTCAGTCAGCCAAGGGTTTTCCACATTCCATTTCACCTCCATTTTATTTTGTTCTGTTTTCTTCTTCCATTTCCTGTCAAGTGGTATCAAAGCCGAACCTGGCTTTGTGTTGTTTTCATTTTTTTCTGTTTTGTGTTCTTTCTCTGTTAGTCTTTCGTCCTTTGTTGTTCTGTTTTTTTGTTCATGTTTTCATTTCTGTTGTTTTATGTTTTGTTGTTATTGTCTAGAATGTATCGTGTCTAGGTGAATTACTCATTGAAGTATGCTGTTTAGATGCACTGGAATGAGCTTCACTTGAACGTTATAAACTGTTTTATCTTCAGCATGTTCATCACATGATTAGCTAATTGTTTGCTGTTCTGTTTTGAAATTCTTCTTTTCTGTATTGGATAGCACTTGTTAGGACTATTTGTTTATCTTTGTTTGCTGTTCTTGTGTTTCTGTTCTCTGTTTTGCATTTTGTTTTCTGTTTGAGTCTGTTTGTCTGGTTTTACTGTTTCATTGGTCTGGTTGTGTAGTTTGGTTCAATCATCCAAGATAGTGCGTCAATTCCTTGCTGAAATTAATGACTATCTATTAACACATGGATCTCCATCATTTGCCGCAATAAATCTGTTTGATACCTACACTGTTTTATTTGTTTTCTTTGTTCTGTTTCAGTTTGTGGTCCAGAATAACCACGTAGCATATTGTCCTGCTTAGATAAACAGCATATATGAAATTAGACTTTTGTTGATTGCAAACATTGCTGTTTCTATTTGCTGAATTCCATACAGAACTGGTTTGCAAAATTCTGAAAATCTGTTGCTCTATTTACTGTATATCTAGTTCATATTTTGGTTGTTTAAAATCCTGTTTTTGTGCTGAATTGATAAACATTTGGGTGATCTTAATGTGCTGAATCATAGTTTACTGCTTGAAGAAATTGCTGAATCTTGGCTACTGAATTTTGCTGTTTGGAAGTATAAATTCTGCTTTGCTTTCAGCATGTAGTTAGGGAAAATTCTGTTTAATCCATCCTTATGAATCTGTTTTGACTTCCAAATTTATTGCATCTTTCATCTAGTTATTTGCTATTTTTAGGATATTATTTGGTGCTTGATTTATATGCAAGGATGATGAGCATGAAACAAATAAGCATGTTCTTAAATTGAAGTTTAGAAATCTGTTTTAACATTGCTTATGAATCTATGTTTTAGTGCTGCATTCTGGTATATGCTTGGATTAACATTTACTGCTTTCACTATTATCACTGCTGATTAAACAAAAAAAAAAAAAAAAAGATTGGACCGTAAGTTTTATATTTTGGCGTTTATAAGGTATTTGATAATTTGCTGCTTGTTTGTTCTTTGTTTCTGCTATTTATTCCAACAAGAGATTATTCGTCTGAACGTAGAAGGGATTAAACAGATTATACCGAAGGGTTGTTATGCAGAATATTTATAAATGTTAAAGGTGTTTGATCTGTTGTCTGAAAGAATTGGGATAAAACCGAAAAACTGTGAAGGATTGTTCTATTGATCTGGTAGCTAAATCAGTAACTTAAGCTTGCTGGTTGTAACCGTAAATTTGCTGGTATATTTGTGGTAATCAAACTTACACAGCCTGTATTTACTATGTCTGAGGTTTAATGCATAAAACTGAACTTATTGGCTTACTGATATCTCAAACTCATAACCTGTTGATTTACTGATTATCTCCGGTTTATTACCCAGTTGGATGCTTTCATTTTGCTGATGTATTTCAGGTTATTAATCGTTCATTTGGCTATTTCGTAGTGGGTTTGCAGGAGTAGTGCTCTGTGGGTAATATCCTTTATAGTATTTAAAATTAACCTGAGTTTACATTTGTTTAGCTGCTGTACAAAAATCAAAGTCCTGTGAACTTCTATTTAATACTTTTTCAGCATCTCTTCACTGTGATTTCTTGGAAATTAAAGATCAATTCTCGTTGTTTATTTACATATCATTGTCTGCACACTTTGCTTATTAACCGGCATTAGTTCTATCCAAAATAGAAGCTGCTTAAAACTCTTCTGTCATTTCTGGTATTATACAGAATTCCCCCGTAAGCATTAATGTTTTCTGTTAGTTAACAAAGGTGTTTAAGTCAGAATTTTTCTCTGATATACTTCTACTTGAAGCATGTTTCTGTTGCCATTCTTTGTCTTAACCGATTCTGCTTCCATGAAAATTCTGATGTTGATCTGTAGGTTAAACAAGATGTTTCCTTAATATATTTGTGCATCATCCTGACTGCTATCTTAGCCAATTTTATTTAGGATAAATATACTGCATCGTGATGGACAACATGATAAATATTGAGCAAAGTCAAGAACAACTTAATAGCTAACTGTTTTAGCGAGATTTGGAACTTGTGAAAGAATTTTGTTGCTACAAGTTGGTCTTCTAAAAATCAAAATTCTGTTTTCCTATCCTGCTGTTTTCACTGTGAAGTTTTAATGTGATTGTCTGTTATTCTCTGTGTTTTTCCTTAGGATTAATTCTGTTTGTGGTGGTATTTGTTTAGCTGAATTGAGTGCTTCAAATTACATCTTTCTTTCAGTTTTAAACTGTTGTCTAGTAGCTTTTATTGTGTATTGTGTAGCCGATAAAACTATTTTTATCTTGCTGATATTGACATTGTTGCTGCATAAAATTGAGCATATTGTTTATTTGCTGTTAAACGTATCATTTCAGCATATTTTTTTTTATTGTTACGTGAAGCTTAAGGGAACAAAATAATCACTCATTCATATCATTTTGTTGGCTGAAATCTGCTCTATAATCTGGTTTATTGCTGAAATCCGATTTTTATTGCATAGAATACTAATCTGTTTACTGTTGTTATGAGCTTTATTGGTTAAACATCTTACGGCAAAATATCATCACTTAACCTAGGCTTGAGTATAATAGACCAGCATCTTATAAAGTGATTATTACTTGCTATTTTTGTTTGCTGAAGTTGGTTGTTCTAGTGATAGCTAAGAAACTGTTCTAAACCGATTCTATTTTGCTGCTAAACTGTTGTTCTAGTCTGTTCTGTTATGTGAATCTGCTTTCTATTTTTCAAGCAATAAATCCAAATTGTTGTTAATCACTTAGGACATTTATAGGTTGTTTAAAGCCTAAGTCTTTGCTTTTATTTTACTGTTATTTACACTATATAAAAAAAAAATGGTTGGACAAAATCATTTCGATTGTGAACAAATTGATTCTGAGTTTGATAAACTTGTTGAAAATTATTTCCAAACTGAAAGATTATGGATTAAAAACTATGTACTTTTTCTTGAAGAAAACATTGAATGGTTAGTTAAATGGTTTCCTAATTTGCACCATGAGTATATGCATTTTTTTGAATTAGAAAATGCCATGAATGTTAGTTTTAAGGAACAAGATGTTAAAAGTGTATTGTTGGAAGATGTTTTTGATGAATCACCACTTCTAAATTTATTTTGTGAGAATTTATATGATTTGGTATGTATTGATGAATTAGTTTATTTGGAAGAAATAACTAATTGCAGCAAAGTTGTGGAAGAGTTTCCGTCCCAAAAGGACGAACTTCATTGCTTGGATGACATGTTTTCTACCATCCAAAATCGAGTAGCTCCTGAGGTTATCATGTGGTATAACCCATTGTATGATGATCCTAGGAAGGAAATTTTAGTAGAAGACTTTGTTGAGTTGCCCATAGCTAAAGAGGAACCCTTCCAACTTGTGGTTAAAGGTATGTCGGATCTCCAAACCCGACAAGGCACAACCATGGTAAGCACTATAAACCCAAGGTGTATACCTTTAGATACTTTAATTTCTTGGTTGTTTAAAATTGGATGGTTTGAAAGTTATTTACATAAGAGTGCTAATTTACCTTTGTTGCTTAATATTAATGAGCCAATTATTATGACTAATACAAGGTATGTATCTCTTGACCATCTACTTGATTGGTTATTTAAAATTAATTGGATGGAAAATTATTTTGATAGTGCATTACAGGTTCCTCATATTTTGCATAATGATTGGGATAACTATATAAATTTGGATCTTTCTTGCATTCATATTCTCTTACGACATTCCTTTAGTTTCGTAAAGATTATTATTTGCTTAAATGACATGAGACTATTATTGGATAAATTTAGAATCATTGAGATAGAGAATTATGACGATAATGATGTTGTTTGGATTACGTGGGAGTTTATTTTTGACGAATCCATATTTGACTCACCCATGTTCCGCAAGTTTCACTTGCCAAGCTATGACTCTTATTTTATCTCTCGGAATGTTTTATCTAATCACTTAATCACTTGGTTACTTAGAATTGGATGGATAGATGATTATTTTATTCGTGTTATTACTCTGGTTGTTTGTGATCAAACTTTTTTTGTTCTTGCTAATATTAGATGCAATTTTAAATGTCATTTATCGAAGCATGACTATGAAATTATGAAAAGAACTAGGAAGAGAAATGTTGTTGATACCATTTTGTTATTAATGTGGATTGAATATTATTGGTGGTTAAAGGGCTTACAATTATTTGCAATGATGAATGTTTACTTTTTAACTTTTTTTAAATTCAAAATAGTTAGTCCTAATTTTGAAGAAAACCCACTTCGGGGCGGATCAACTATTAGATTTGAGGTCAAATCTTCAATCACCCGGAGAGGATGATGTGCCTACGATCCTGAAGCACAGACCAAGGTATGTATTTTGACTATTTTATTTACTAATTGGTTTGTGAATTTTGTAGGAAAAAGGTTGACTTAAAGCTTGGAATTTTAAAGAGGGAATTTGTCTTCCCATTTACAAATTGTGTAACCAAGCTAGTATTTAATATTTAATTTACTTTGGCAAATAATGGCCTTTTATGTAATTTCGACAAACATTTAGTCCTTATATTTAGTCATGCATAATTAGGCATTTAAGGGTAGATTGTGTGGTTAGGATTAGTTGGTGGCCTAGGTGTTTGGTAAACCCATGAGCCATAAGAGCAACAAGCCGAAGATCAATTAAAGAGGAAATTAGAAAGCCCATGAGAAGATAGCCCATCAGCTTATCACATTGTAAGCTTCAGCCCAGCCCATTTAATTACATAAAGCAGCCCAGCCCATTTAATTACATGAAGCAGCCAACCCAATTAAAGTCAGTTGAATTGCAGCTTGCTCCTTCAAATCCATGACGAAGCCCAGCGTGCAGCTCAGCAATAGAGGCGATCTTCAGACGATATCCAGCGAGCGACCACGGGATTCAGAGATCAACGGCGAGCACTCTGCGAGCGCACGGATTGCTCACCTGGATTAGCTGACCAACCGAAGCCCTTCTCTGCTCCAAGCAAGCGGCGTCGTCAGCATTGCGCTCCACTCCGCGAACACCCAGCAGAAGCGCTCCCAACGGCTAGATTCTACTATGGATTTCCAAACCTAGCCACCTTAGGTATTTAAGCATCGCTTTTAGTGTTTGTACGCAACTTTTTTTGATCAATAAAAACCTATTTTCCCTCTCTGAAAATCCAGAAGGATTTCTGGTTGCCGTCAAGGTAAGCCACGGCGGTTCTGCCGTGAGGAGTGTGCCTCCATTGATCATCAGTCTTACGGTGGCTGTGATCTCTTATCTTCCCTCCCTCTCTGTTATCGGAGTTTCAAAGGCTGAGGATGTTAACCGGGCCCCGCAGTTGTTGCCTTTCCACGGGAAGGCATGCACCGAGAAGCATAACATAAGATAGCTTCTCGGTCAGCCAAGGGTTTTCCACATTCCATTTCACCTCCATTTTATTTTGTTCTGTTTTCTTCTTCCATTTCCTGTCAAATGGCTGTGAGTAATTGGCCTGGACACGAGACCTTCAGCTAACAACCATCCAAAAAGATAATAGGGCGACCGAGCTACAGCAAACCTGCCTTGCAATTTGCCATACACATATACATTCTTTGGCATACCAATGAATCACTTCACATCTCGTAAGTATGTATTTGTAATGTGCTACCCGGATTTGAACTACATATTTCTGCTGCGTACGACCACACTAGCTTGTATTGTTCGTCGTCCTTCCCTTCATTAAGTATTTGAGCTACGCTTCTTGCTCTTTTGGCAAGACTGGGTGTAATGTTGATAGTGAAATTCTTCCTCACTGTTTCGATACTGGAAGAGATTTTCCACGTAGGTTGACTTTTGAACCTATCCAGATAATGATTCGCCACTCATTTTGTTGTAGCGTTCAATTCTCAACATTCCTTGAACACCTGTGAGAATCGGTCGAACTCTGTATTTGAAACGTAATCTTGTCTTGCTGTAGGGACTTGCTTCGAAAATTCTATATTTTGAACCAAATGTTTTGATAAAAGAGTTTTCTACATGTTTTATGTTTTTGCTACGCTTTTTCAAGTCGATTTTATGATTTTGAGTCGGAGATATGTTTTTGGAAGGATTTTAAGTGGATATCTTAGGTTATGGAAGTTGGGTGGATGTTTAATGGATTTTTATGGAGTGTTATTAGGTGAAAATGGAGAAGAGGAGGAAAGAAAAAAGAGGAAGTGGCACGGATGGACGCACGAGGTCGTGCAGGGCGCGCGCAGAATGCACGCGGTGCATGTCTGGAGTGTGCTTGGCCGATCGATCACCCAGCGCGAGCGATCGATTAGTGCCTTGGTGAAGATACATGTCGGCGGCAGAGAAGTTGCCGATCGATCGTGCGTTGCGCGTTATCGATCGGCTAGAGGACGCTCGCGTTGGTCGACACCCGAGAGGGTATCGATCTATCGGTGAGGTGCGCCAATCGATCGGCCCCCACGTGCGTGAGGTGTGCTCTCCGAGCGGGCGGGGTGCGCTCCATGTGAGCGATGCACGTGCCGTGGCAAAGCGACGCGCGCGCGCCAAAGGTGGGCGCGCCACCTGACCACCTTGGGTTTTATTTTGGGTTTTTCTTTTAAAAACCAAACCGATTTCAATGTTTCTGCCCAAATTATTTTATGAACGTTTCCCGCCTATTTTAAAAGAATTTAAACGAGTTTAAAATTTGAGTTTCGATCGTTTTAAGTTCTTTCAAGTTTCAAAAAAAAAATTACGGGAAAGATTCT
Organism: Begonia masoniana; assembly: GCA_022432975.1. Taxonomy (NCBI): domain Eukaryota; kingdom Viridiplantae; phylum Streptophyta; class Magnoliopsida; order Cucurbitales; family Begoniaceae; genus Begonia; species Begonia masoniana. The sequence continues at coordinate 677,145 of CM039510.1, read as the reverse complement.
AAGTTTATTCTTTTCGGGTCGTGACATAAAATCTCATCGAAATTTCTTCCCTTACCGGTATGTTTTACATTTCATCATCCTCCGAGTTCACCGGTGTTCGAAGCTCATCGTCTGGAGTTTTCGACGTCGATTGCACCTCTATTTCTTCATTACCTTCAAGGTGATTAAATGCCCGGATCACCATATATGGGCATGGAGTACGAATACCAATCTATATTAGCATCACAAATTGTTGTCTCATCTAAATCAACCGATCTACTTGAATCAGAATTCATCGACGTCGTTAATATAGAGAAAACTCGTCAGAGCAAGAAAGAGTAGAGGTTCAAGGGCATTTTTTTGCCAATAGGGTGTGAGAATGGGGTAGTGTCGGAGATTGGGCCCCCATTCTTGAGACAGACCCCCGTTCTCAAGCAAAATAATTGAGATCGGAGTGTCATTTCGGGATGGCGACCCCCGTTCTCAATTTTACCAAAAGGTTAGGACCAACAACGGGGGGCCAATCCGGGACAGTGACTCTCTGTTCTCGAATCACGTGTGGTGCACGTTAAACAGGAGGTCTCCACGCCCCACATTGACCCACCGTTCTCAGGCAAAATAATTTAGATCAGGGGGTCGCACTAAGGCAACGACCCCATTCTCATACCTCATTTTGAAAACGGGGGGCCGATCCGGGACAGTGACCCCCTGTTCCAGAGAACCTTGAAAAGGGAAAGGCAGGAAACGGGGGGCCGATCCAGGGCAGGGTCCCCTTGGTGTCGAGTCACATGCGGTGCACGTTGAACGGTGGGTCTCCAACCCCCACATCGACCCTCGAATCCAATATGTCCAATGCCACGTAAGCATTGGACAAATCGGGGGACCGTTCCATTTAGATCATCCCCCCGATCTCGGCGTAAATTTAGAACGGGGGTGATCGACCCCATCAAGATTTGATTTGTTACATTTTAAATAGTTTAATATTTGAGTTGTTAAATATTTAGTTTAAGAGATATTTGAAATTAAACTCATTCTTTAGAGTTTAAATTAGTTTTTACCCTTTTTTTAATTGGAAGAAATATTTTACAATGACACCCCATAGCATATATATAATGCATAATGTTGTACAACAAAATTAAAAATTATATATATATATATAATGTAAATCAAAGTAGAAGCGTGAACAGGGATTTCTTGTACTTGGTGCCCGCAAGCAACGGCCCAGATTTGGTCTCCTCTTTCATTAATCTATTTTCTCTTTCATTCCCACCTTCATTTGTTCATCACAATTCCCTCTTTCTATCTCTCTCATCTCTCTCCTCTGCGTATCAGTCAAGAAGAAGGAAGAAGGAGATGTTGCTGGGGAAGCGACCGAGGCCACCGTTCAAGAGGACGACGAGTATGAGGGGGATGACGGTGGATCCGAGCGAGGTGGAAGTACGGGAAGCGGATGATCGTCATCAGTCAGACAGTGAGCTCCATCCGGCAGTGGATATAGAGGAAGCGCCGGCTGTGACACAGATGATGATGAGGAACTCTTCGCCGTCGCAATCTCCAACAAATCTCCGAACTCTCTCTGGCCGGCATCTCGTCGAGACATCTCACTTTCTCCGTACGTGTGGATTCTGTCATCGGCGCCTGTCCTCCGGCCGTGACATTTACATGTACAGGTGTCACCACTTCTCTCTCTCTCTCTAACTAGATTATTCTATTTTCTCTTCGTTCGAGTTTCGTAGGAACTTTGGTAAAATGGTTATTATTTTTACAGGGGAGATACAGGTTTTTGTAGCTTAGAGTGCAGGGAGAAGCAGATGAAAGAAGACGAGCGATATGAGCAGCCGGCGCCGGCGACCTCCTAGTCTAGGGCGCCGAGTAAGAGCTAAACAGTAGCATATGCTTAAAAATGGGTCAGAAAGAGAGAAATATGAAGGTGGAGAGGCAAAACGCATCGTGATCGATTTGCTCCCTTGCCCACCTTATGATTATATGTATATTCAATGTATATGAATCTCTGTGAATGATGACCATATTAATGTGAAATATTGTTAGAAAATAACTATGTCTTCATTTTCCATTCTTATTCGGCTTTTGATAAATAATATCGAATTTAAGAAAAATAATTTATGAAGACTTAGTGAATCTACACTTTTGAAAATATTCTTATAAGAAATGGTAATAATCAAACGAAAATCACGAGATAAAAGAATGAAAACCGAGATTTCACGTTCACGTCAAAAATCTTGATGAATAATAAATCATGAGTAAATAAGAGAGATAACTATCCTTTTCAATCTTCTACATAAGTTATTATGACAAATTTTTAGAAAAAATTCATAATTTTACGAAGTTTTTGAGTGTTCAAACTCTAACAGAACATTTTACGAGGTTTGGGGGTCACAATTCTTGACCTAAAACAAATTATGATTGTTAAACACAATCATAAGGAGGAGGAGGAGGAGAGAACGATCAAACTTTAAGGTGTTACGAACTCATACTTTTGGATATTCAATACATGATTAGTTGATTAACTTAAAACCATGGTGGTAAAAAATTAGTTTGAAATAACTAATTGATCAAGATTATTGAATTGTGTATTATTATTTATATGCCCTTAGTTTGACCATTTAATTATAACGTGACGTCAACAGAAATGTCTACAATAATGTTAACACTAAATGTGAATTTATAATTAATAAAGAATTAAGATTTTGATTTATATCTTGATTATTCATGGGACCCACAGTGGAATCACACACTCAATAATTACATGATTCTTTCCTCAAAAAACAACGTGACATTTAATGGCCTACATATTATTAAACACATGAAAGCAACCTTGGAGAGAGAAAGAGACAATAACATAATGAATTTTATCTTGAAAAATGTAATGCAACCATGGTTAACCTAATCCAACCTTTGGAAAAACAATCCCATTAATGAAAAAAAGTTTAGGGTAAAGTATAATTTGAAACTCAACCCTCGAAGTCATTAACACTTTGAACCTTAACCTATTTTTTTTTTTTACAATCAAAGCTCCATGTATGATCCGTCAGCAATTTATATCTTTCTGCTAAATTTTACAAATGTTGAACAAGTGATATCTTTTAATTTATTTTCACCTTCCTATTTCAAGCCCTAACAGAGCAAACGATTAATCCAGTGAAGTGTGTGCCTGTATGATCAATATAACCTAAGAGAAGGAGTGAATTATGTTATAAAAAATTGATGTGATTAACCACAATATTAGTTTGCATTTGTCAAGTAGATTATACTTTTTGATTTATTAGGAGATTCTAAGCTTAACAATAACCACAAAGGATAAATTAAGAGATAAGGGTAAGAGAGTGCAAACACTTTCCTAACGTAGTTCGGTCAATCTTGCCTACGTCCGTGCTTCAAGGCTCCTTCTTGAAGATTTCTTGCCAACTCTAACTTTTGGTTCGATAGATTAAACTGTTGGACGTCAATCAATATCTTTACAATGACTCTTTTGCAGGGCGTCACCCTTTACTTTCTTACAAAATCACAAGAGCTCATGCAAATTGAAGAACATAATAATCAAATCTCTCACAAATAAGAATCTCAAATTATGATTAGAGAGATGAGATTAGAAAGGAGGAGAACTTAAGTTTTTTTTGAAAATTTGGCAGCACTTAGTGTAGGATTCGCGTGTTGAAAATTTTTTCAATTTGAAGTGTATTTTTATTTATAGACTTCTCAAAAAATCTCGACTTGCGGGACTATGCGTGTACGGAGCGGGACTTTGCAATTGATCTGTTGAGCACTACCAACTATTTTGCTCTGGTTAAACAAGTACTACAATGGAGTCAAAGATATGAGAGAGGAGGGATGTTATGTTTTTGATTATTTCCCATTAGTTCTCATCGAGGAGATAGCCAAAGCTTTTAAGCAACGTGGAGAAGGGAAGGTCGAAAATGTTTATGATTGTAGTGAGAAAGTTCAACAAAACTTTACAGTTAGAATAGCAAACTAAATAAATACATGCAGAATGTAATAGCTATGCTAACTGTGTCTATTCAAGAAACATTTTTTTCACGCAGAGCAAACTAACTTCAACAATCAAAAGAATTAGATTCAGTAATGACTTCTCTCTACTAATGCATCAAATAGTAACATGATTAGATTTAAAAATAAGAGAAATAGCGTCGAATAGAAACCCCATGATCAAATTTTACTTATCGTAGAGCTTTTTGACACTCTTTCTCTTCCCGAGCTTGCCACTCCAAGAATTTGCAGGCATCAGCATCCTTCTGGAGATGCCTTTGAAATTCTGAAATTTGAAATTTAAAAAAGGAACTTGATGAAAAAAAGAAGCTAATTTAGAGAAGTATACCCATCCAATGCAAGAAATGTAATTGAGAGAGTAGGTGGCACAAGCTTCGCTAGAGGAATCATCTTCTCCGTTAGGGCTTGAAATCGGACAGTGAAAATAAATTAAAGGGTTAAAATCAATTCACCCTCAAAGTATGGTTCTTTTTATAAAAAAAAAAAACACTCAAATTATTAACCATAATAAATCAAATAATAAACTATCAAAAACTTAACAATTTAACCTCTTGTTGTCGCCTGCTAACCCCATGTTCTGCATTTTACACATAGAACGAGGGCCTTCCACACTGGGGGGTGAATTGAGGGTGGAGAACCTTCCGCCCACGTGCAGAGCATGTTCTAATGGACGGGGCATTCTCTTCATGCAACGCACATGGAGAACGGGGGATTGATCTAAAAACCATGGTCCTCCGTTCCACTCGGGGTGAAATTAGGGGTGGAGAAACTCCCGTGCACGTGTGGGCCACTTTCTAAATGGACGGATGGCCGTTCATTTAGAATGATCCCTCGTTTGAAGAACACCCGTGATGAGTGTTCTTTACGCTGGAGAGCCTTCATTTAGAATGGTCCCCCGTTCTAAGACTACTCATCACAGATGTTCTTAGAATGGGGGACCGTTCTATGAAGTGGCAACCCATGTTTGAATATGGTTTGTCGTTATCATAGAACGGTTCTCCATTCTAAGACCACCCGGGGGGTGTTCACCCTCAAATGGGGGATCGATTGGCGTTAGTATATAAGCCGACAGCCTTCATTTTGACCCTCACCCATCAGCAAATCGAGTTTTCCCTCGGCCAAATCCCTATATCTGAGCGTTTTGCCGTCGAAATCCTCAAATTTGACCGTTTTTTGCCGAAATCTCCAAAAACAGAGGGTTTTCTTCGCGATAATCCCAAAAACCTTGCCCGAGCCTCCTCATCGCCGATTTTGCCAGATTTGGGTTTTTTCGCGCTAAAAATCCCTGAATCTGAGCTGTGTTGTCATTGAAACCAGAAAATCCAAAAAAAACCTAAAATTACCCCTCCCCCAGCATTTTTCTAACTCGAAAGACTCCCCAGCCGTCACAAGGTGGCCCATCAAACGGACGCTAAATCAAGTACCGCAACTCCCTCCTGGTTATTTGTCGATAGAATTTCAAAACCAGGAGTGTCAAGAGCAGTTCAAGCAGGATACGTCATTTCGCTCGATTATTTATGGGAAGACTACCAACTTCAACGGTTGGGAGTCTTTGGAGATCAAGGAAATGTTTGACAACATCGCATTGCACAAGGTGTACGACATGAGAGGCGAGAGCTGAGACATAATTGTTCGCTTATTTTATTCAAACTTGGCTCTTACCGGGAGATCAGGGTACTTGTAGACGTACCTATTCGGTATAGAAATTGTTGTATCTGCAAGTGTTGTCAATGAATTGGTTGGATTAGCCCCAGAAGACGTAGAGAAATACTATCACGCTTCCCGAGAATGTGATTTTGCCAGATCAGCAGATGGACTATAGTTCCTTAGGCAAATCCACTGTAATTTATGTTGGAATTTAAGTTCCCTCACACGGCAGAATTAATGGTGTTCATAACACTCATACGTGCGCAACTTAAATATTATGAAAACCGATTTTTCACAATAATAATAAGATCGTCATTTATGATATATGAATAATTATATACAATAAAAACAAATAAGTTAGATTTAAAGAAATTATCTTTGAAGAACAATTTCTTAATATTGAAGAACCTTCGATCTTCTTTATCAATCCTCCTCACCTCGAATAAGGACGTGTGGGCGTGATGAACATAAAAAGATCACACTCAATTTTGTGATAGATCGTTTTCTCAACACATGAGACGATCTATATAGATATAGAGAAAAATTCTCCAAGCCACCACGAAAATGCTCTCAAAAATGATTGGTTCTCAAAATGAATTCTCTTACACTCATTTGCAAATGAGGTCTCAACCTCTATTTATAGTGTAAGAATTTTGTAACAATTATCATAACATTTAATAGAACTAAAAGTTACAAAATTTAATTTACCATTAAGTTAGAATTGATTTCATAATAATATTTATAACAAAAGATGTTATGGAAATCAAAACAACTTCTCATCATGGCCTTACACTTGGCACCATGATTTGACAAAATTCATTTTAAAAAACTATTTTCAAAAAACAACTTTATGTTTGTTAATTAATTGAACAATTCAATTATTTCATTTAATAAAACATAACAAACATATTAATTATGACAACTTTTGTCATGTGTCTTATAAGTTGATTATTCAACTATTTCATCTAATGAAATATAATAAACTTATTATTGAGTGTATTAAATAATTAACTCATAGTTAATTATTTAATCTTCTTTGTTCATTTTTCTATTATTCGAATAATGATAGAAGTTGACAAATAGACCGATGAACCTATAATTTTAAGCTTCAATAATTTTTTCGTTAATTAATATAAACTTTTTATATCAATTAACGTAATTATTAACTCTAAAGTAAGTCCACTAAATACTTAGAGTTGCACTCTTAAAATTATAGATTATATTTACTCAAAGTAATGTTCATTGATATAGTCATTACATATGTACTAACCCTCCATTTAGATTCGTAATAGAGCTAGGTTTATGATCCGTTAACCTCTCATATGACATCTTTATCCTTAACTACCATTAGTCCTTGATTGAATAATTAATTCATAACGATTTATGAATTTGCGCGCTAATTATTCGATCTTTTAACTAACAAAAAAGGGAATCCAATAAAATGGATTTCATTGTATTGATATTAGCATTCTCAGCTATTCATCTTAATTTATTCCCAATATACGAGGTGTGTGAATTGTAACTCATACAAAACTTTACAAAGTAAATTAAAGAATAAATTAAAATAAAATAGGAGTTTGTTAAATATAATGAATTAAGATTACACACATATGACCATCATTATGATAAAGTTATTTGTTCTAGGTTTAACGGAAATTATAAGAACAATATAATTTTATTTGGTCCAGTCCTATAATAATCATATTATAAAAAACTTATTTACCTTATGTCACTACATATACAGTCGGGATATAAATATACATTCTTAATGAGATAAACTAAGTTTATGACTATGATTTATTTGAAGATTCCATACTTCAAATATAAGTCATGGACTTGTTTTGGTTATTACTCTTTATATTATATCCCTCATATATACAATATATATGTCAATATAAAGTTTGCACAAATAACCAAGGAATTTTCTCTGAATTTTATACAGCACGATCTTTAAATGCAAGCATAATATTAATCAATTTAAATAATATAACTGTTCTATTACATTTTCTTGTATGGGCACATAATTCCCAACAATTTAGACATTGCAGCGTTCGTAAAATCGAGATCGAAGGCCTTGAACGTCAAAGCTCGGGTTCTTCACAGCCTGATCAGCCATATCATCCTGCCGATGGATGGACATAGAGATCTCGTCAGCTGGATGGATCTCTATGTCATGAAGAAGCTATATAGCTGCACGATATTCAACCTCGTATACATGATTGTAGGTCACATGAATGAGGTCGGGCAAACCACAAAATAAGAATTTGTCGTATGGGACATTTATTTGGAAGATCGTTGAGCGATCTCAGATTCAAGTGCCCAGTGAACAGTAGCTGATAGCACAGAGATCTGTCAATGTATATGACATGACTCATTTGACTTAGATGAGCCTAGTCGGAGTCAACTGGTCTTGGATGGTCAAGGGAGATCCCGGGGCCTCTACATCTCAAGATGTTCCGATGGAGGACGTCACCGCCTCCGCCACCGTCATCGCTCCGTTATTGTACCCCCAAGAGGCTAGTATGTGGGAGCAGAAGTTTGACATGATAGAGCAGAGGTGGAACCAGATAGAGTAGAGGTGGGACCGAGTGGAACAATGGCTGGATGAGATTAGATTGGCCCAGATACAACTAAGTGACGCCTTCACGTGTTGGCGTGAGGAGCCCGATGATGACGATGTCTCACTCTCACCGTAGTTTAGTTTATGTTGTATATTTCTTTTAATGTACTTTTAATTTTAATTTGTAATTTTATTTCATGTATGCACTTTAATGTACTTTACTTTATACTTGTCATTTAGTTTAAGTTATGTGATGGATCTGGATATTGGTTATTTAGTATATGTTTGTCATTTTAGTTTAGTTTATTTTTGCTCTGTAATACCATTTAGTTTATATTTGTACTGAATCTGGCTGTTGGGTATATATTAGTTTCAAATGTGGAAATTGTTTAAAGATAGTTATGGGGGAGTCATAAAATAAACAAAACTCTGTCCATTTTTTCAACTTTATCTCCTTGCTATTTATAATATTAAATTATTATTGAATTAAACAAAAATAAATAATTTACAAACGAATAATCTTTGAAATAATTATAATCTTGTTCAATTTATATAAATTTATTAATTATAAAAGATTGAAATTGATAATCAATCTGAATCAACAAAATGTGAATCCAGCATGTCGTGTATCTCGTTACGGTTAGTCTTTTTTTGATCAAAAATAGATTGAAGCTCAGTCGATCTCCTGCCAACGAACATCATCTTGTTCGATTTCATCTCTCTTTTCATTTTCAAACATAAATTACAATGGTCAATAATTTTTGTCTTGGCCGCACGTCCCAAATTCCTGTACATAATAAAAACTATATTAAAAAAGAATGACAATATGTTTAAGAGCGAAATGTATTGAACTGTACCTGCATCCCGTCAAATATGTTGAAACCCATAAACGTGTTTTGCGAAGCAAGACCTGAAGTGGATCCCCGGTGAAGAAAAGTGAGACTATTATGCCCATGCTGCCGACATATACTACACGACATCTTTGAGTTCTTCTTACTAATTGTCGAACTTGATAGCTTATTGACATCTTGCACTCTTGTCTTCTTCGACCTACCAAGTTGGCGATATCTTCTAGGTGGGATGAGTTCCTTAAGATTTAGCCTTTGCGGCCACATTTGTTGGCCGCTCACAGGTTGAATAAAGTATGAGTACATCTGCATATAAGTCTCTCGGTGATAGTATGGATGCACGTAATTTTTCAGTGCTACTCTCATGAAATGCATGCATGGAATGGAATTGACACACGGGATTCCAGTAATCTCCCACCTGTTGCAGTTGGACACACACGTATTGTTCGTTGTCGTTGCTGACCTTAAATCGTGCAGCTCCTACAAACACAACACTCTAATTTCAAGCTACATTTTCTAGTTTCACAAACTTTTTCCTTATCTGGGGACACAGGAGGTCTTTTGATTGAGTCAACTTCTCAAATTTTTTCATAACGTGAGTCATCAAGCACTTTCAGATCATCTCGAACATGGTCATGATCGGTTTGTCCCTAGCCGGCAATAGAACTGCATTGAATAACTCGCATATATTATTCAATCCCATTTCACACTATGGATTCGAATAGAAGACATGACTACCCCAATATCTAGGTTATTCTTCTCAAAGCCATGCGTGGGCATCCGGGTTAAGCTGATGTAATTTCCTCATTTCTATTTCGAAATGATAACTTGTCGTTACCCTTGCCGCATTCCACATCGCATCTCTGTATGTTATGCCCCGAAATTGGTTTTTAAAATTTGTGTACACATGCCGGAGGCAGTTGCGGTGTTCGACTTCTTTAAATTGATCTTCCACATCCTTCATCAAATCCTAATATTTGAAAGAAAAACAGAGTCAACATAAAACAATATAATTACCACAACGCCTTTATTTTGAAATAAAAATTGGAAATGTATTATTCCTTTTGTCGATACAAAATAATTGTTCATCCGTCTCCCGATCCAGCGTTTAGGTCTAGCTTGTACTGTCGTCGCCCTCCTCTTCATTAAATGTTCGAGCTACGCTTCTTACTCTTCTGGCAAGACTGGGTGTAATGTTGACAGAGAAATCATTCTTCACTATCTCAATAATGGAAGAGATTTTTCACGTATGTTGAGTTTTGAACCTATCCAGATAATGATTCGCCACCTATTTTGCTGCAGCGTTTCGATTCTCGTCTAGAGTTCTGGAAGTCGAATGCACCTCTATTTATTTATTTTCATCTAAGTGATCGAATGCTCGAATATCACCATATGCAGGTGTGGCGTACGAATATCAATCCATATCGGCATCAAAAGTTGTTGTCTCATGTAAATCAACTAATTTACTTAAATCAAAATTCATCGTCGTCGATAATATAAAGAAAATTCTCCAGAGCAAGATAATAGTATAGAGATTTTAGAGTTTTCGCGAAGTGGATGGTGAGAATGGAGAGTGAGGGTTCTTTAAATAGGGGTGGAGAACAGGGGGCTGTTCTGGGAAAATGGTCTCCCGTCTTCCCCAGCCCGTGATCAACCAATAATTGATCATGGGCTACGCTGCAGAGAACGGAGGACCGTTCTCCCATCCTCCCCCACTATTTAAAGAAGCAGCCCTATCTTGCTCTAGAGATTTTTTTTGTATTAGCGACGACAATGAATTCTGATTCAAGTAGATTGGTTAATTTACATGAGACAACAACTTTTAATGCCGATATGAAATGGTATTCGTACGCCACGGCTGCATATGGTGAGCATATGGTGATCTTCGAGCATATGGTGATCTTCGAGCATATGGTGATCTTCGAGCATATGGTGATCTTCGAGCATATGGTGATCTTCGAGCATATGGTGATCTTCGAGCATATGGTGATCTTCGAGCATATGGTGATCTTCGAGCATATGGTGATCTTCGAGCATATGGTGATCTTCGAGCATATGGTGATCTTCGAGCATATGGTGATCTTCGAGCATATGGTGATCTTCGAGCATATGGTGATCTTCGAGCATATGGTGATCTTCGAGCATATGGTGATCTTCGAGCATATGGTGATCTTCGAGCATATGGTGATCTTCGAGCATATGGTGATCTTCGAGCATATGGTGATCTTCGAGCATATGGTGATCTTCGAGCATATGGTGATCTTCGAGCATATGGTGATCTTCGAGCATATGGTGATCTTCGAGCATATGGTGATCTTCGAGCATATGGTGATCTTCGAGCATATGGTGATCTTCGAGCATATGGTGATCTGGGTGATCTTCGAGCATATGGTGATTCTACCGCCCGTGATCAATCATTGGTTGATCACGGACTGCACTGGGGATAACGGGGGACCGTTCTCCCAGAGCGGTCCCCCGTGGGGGGGGGGGGGGGGGGGGTTCCCCACCCCAAATTTCACTCTCACGTAGAACGGGGGACCATTCTCCAACATAGGTCCTATGTTCTCTACGCGGGGGGGGGGGGGTTCCCCACCCCAAATTTCACTCTCACGTAGAACGGGGGACCATTCTCCAACATAGGTCCTATGTTCTCTACGCGGGGGGGGGGGGGTTCCCCACCCCAAATTTCACTCTCACGTAGAACGGGGGGACCGTTCTAAATGAACGGTCACCCCGAGGGGTGGGGGGGGGGGGGTTCCCCACCCCAAATTTCACTCTCACGTAGAACGGGGGGACCGTTCTAAATGAACGGTCACCCCGAGGGGTGGGGGGGGGGGGGGTTCCCCACCCCAAATTTCACTCTCACGTAGAACGGGGGACCATTCTCCAACATAGGTCCTATGTTCTCTACGCGGGGGGGGGGGGGGGGGTTCCCCACCCCAAATTTCACTCTCACGTAGAACGGGGGACCATTCTCGAATGTGCTCCGCACCGTGCGCAGGGGGTTCTCCACCCCATGCGTGGACTTCTGGACCATTCTTTTTAGATCGGTCCCCCATTCTATATGTAAAATACAGAACGAGGGGCTAGCGGTCCACCACAAGGGGTTTAATTGTTAGGTTTTTTATAGTTTAAAGTTTGATTTGTTACGGTTAATACTTTGAGAGTATTTTAAAAAAAAAAATCATACTTTGAGGGTGAATTAAAAGGTGTCATGTGCTGAACATGTGCAAAATTTAACGAAAACACTGATGGCAAGGTTTAAATCGCTAACGAGTCATATGTTGAGGTTTGATTTATCGAAAAAAATATGTTGAGATCCAAATTATTAATGATCTCAAACATTAGTGGGTAGATTACATTGTCCGAAAAATATAAAATCTACCGGTAAAAAAAAAAAGAAAAATTGGAAAAAAAATTGATATATCACTTAACTATGATAACGATCAAATCTAAAAAAATATATGTACCGTAGTCTCGATTACTGATATTCTAAAAAGAAAATGATATGAACAATCGAGGAGTTGAAAATTTTCATTTAATAAACTATCATATAATTGTAAAAATATTTAAATTTAGCAAATTTAATTTAGTACTAATTACTATAATTTGAAAATTCATTATTACGATTATTTTAACTGTTTGTATGAGCCTCAAAATATTTACATTTTAAATAAAATATTAAAACAAAAATGAGATTTTTTTTAAATTAAGAAAAATGAAATGTTCCTTGTTTGCTAGTTGACGCGGTCCCCTTTCATCCAATCATATATTGACACCCTTGCCTCAGGAAGTGGGACCTACATAATTTGTTGAGGATGGTAAGTGTTTCCCATTTTCTACCTTTGTTTGCCTCTTTCTCTTCCATCATTTTTTCCTTTATATTTTCATACTATATTTATTATTTGAATATATTAAATTAATAATAAAGTAACAGAAGAACAGTACAAATATTATATGATTTTGGATTAAAATCATTTTAACTTTCGAAATAGGATATTTTTTTAAAAAAACTCTCACAATATTAATTCTAACAAAACAAATTTTAAACTATCAAAAATCTATCAAAAAAATCTCTGGCGGTCAATCGATAACCCAATATTCTGTATTTTACACATAAAATTGGGGACCGTTCTTGTTGGAACAGTCCCCTGTTTCTATCAGGACGTTCTCCCCGTGCAACGCACGTGGATAATGGGGGACCATTCTCCAACAGATATGGGGACCATTCTCACATAGCTTGTTCTCTACGCGGGGGGGGGGGTGTAGTTGGGGGGTGGAGACCCCTCGCTAGAATGGTCCCCGTTAAAAGAACACGCAGGGGGGTGTGTTCACTCTCAAACAAAGGATTGATATGCATTAGGATAAAACCCGACAACCCCCATTTGGACGATTTTTCTTCAAAATATCGATTTTTCTCTCCTCCACATCCTTAGATCTGCGCGTTTTGGACATCGCAAAGCTTAATGCTTGCAAGGCAGGTTTGGAAAAATTGTCAAAATACGTTTCATTAGATTATGAAAAACGTGGAGTACTCAATCACATTGATGAATCTTCCGAGATTGATGAAGCGAAACATATATTAAATGAGATTTGTTCCAAGAGAAAGAGGCGGTGAACATACGGTAAAATCGTTACATTATGAAAAGAGTAGAGTACTCAAACCTGCCTTGCAAGCATTAAGTTTTGCAATGTTTTTCTTGTCCGAAGAAGCCGATATAACAAATTACAGCCCGAAGATAGTCATATGTTTCTTCTTCCATAGCTGTGTGTAGAAGATTCCTGCACATAATGAAAACTATATTAAAACATATGCACAGTGTGTTTAGGACCGAAATGTGTTGAACTGTACCTGCATCCCGTCAAATGTGTTGAAACTCATAAACGTGTCTTGAGAAGCACAGCCTAAAGTAAATTCCCAATGCAGACAAGTGCGACTATTGTGTCCCTTCTGCCGACATATACTGCACGACATCTTTGAGTTTTGACTACTGATTATCGAACTTAACGGCTCATCAACATCTCGCACTCTTGTCTTCTTCGGCCTACCAGGTTGGCGATATCTTCTAGGCGGGATCAGTTCCTTCATATCTGGTATTTGCGTCCACATTTGGGGATCGCTCACGAGTTGAATAAACTGTGAGTACATCTGCAGGTAAGTTCCCCAGTGATAGCATCGATGCACGTAATTTTTTTGGTGTCAGTCCATGAAATGCAATCATGGAATGGAATGAAATGGACACACGGGTTTCCAGTAAGCTCCCACCTGATACAGTTGCACACACCTGTATTCATGTCGACCACGTATTGTTCGTAGCTTTTACTGACCTTAAATCGTGCAGCTCCCGCAAACTGAGCATTCCAATTTCGAGCTGCACTTTCTAGATTCTCAAGTTTTTTCTTTATATGGAGACACATAAGGCCTGTTGATTAGGCTAACTGCTCAAATTTTTTCATAATACGAGTCATCAAGCACTTTTGGATCTATGCATCTGGAATGGAATGAAATGGACACACGGGTTTCCAGTAAGCTCCCACCTGATACAGTTGCACACACCTGTATTCATGTCGACCACGTATTGTTCGTAGCTTTACTGACCTTAAATCGTGCAGCTCCCGCAAACTGAGCATTCCCATTTCGAGCTGCACTTTCTAGATTCTCAAGTTTTTTCTTTATATGGAGACACATAAGGCCTGTTGATTAGGCTAACTGCTCAAATTTTTTCATAATACGAGTCATCAAGCACTTTTGGATCATCTCGAACGTGGTAAAAATTGGTTTGCCTCTGGCCGGCAATATAACTGCATTGAATGACTCGCACAAATTATTAAATCTCATTTCGCACTTGGGATTTGAAGAAAATGCATGACTAGCCCAATATCTAGGCTCGTCTGCTCGAAGCCATGCGTGGGCATCTGGGCTAAACTGTTGTAATTTTCTCATTTCTATTTCGAAATGCCACTTTGTGGTTGCCCTGTCCGCATTCCACATCGCATCTCTATAGGCTCTGTCCCGAAATTGGCCTTTAAAATTTGTGCACATATGCTGGAGCCAGTAGCGGTTTCGGCTTCTTTAAATTCCTCTTCCACAGCTTTCAGCAAATAAAATGTAGAAAGTACTGATAAGGATAATTCCCAAGAAAGACTGTACTGGACAATCTCCTAGACAGAATTACATTTTCAAGTAAGTTCCCAAGAAATGTTGGAGGGGTCACAAACTGTAACACCCGACTTTAATTAAAAATTTAAAATAACAGATAAATCTATTAAGTATAATCGATGAATGAAATTTTAGTATAATGTAGGTTAGGTTGAAGAATGAGTAAGTAAGGGCGTAAGAGTAATTGGCAAATTTGAAAGTGGATAAGGTATTTAAGGCAAAAAGTTTAGAGTAGCCGCCACCACTACTCATTTTCTTTCCCTTTCGGTCTTCAGCTCGAACGGCAGAAATCTCTAGGCGATTCTCCTGCCCGATTCTCCTTCAACCTAGGTAAGCCCTCCTTGTTTTCTTGCGATTTTAGTAGTTAGATAGCTGAGGGAGTACAATGTGAGGAGTTTCGAGGAATGTTGTGATTTAGAGTAGGTTCGGGCTGAGCGACTATTGAGAATACCCGAGTTGTGGGGTTTCAAATTTGGTTCCTCAAACTCCTGTATTGATTCTGTGAAGTTCAGTGAAAGTTTGATATATGTACTATTATGATTTTAGGTGAGCGAGCTTCTGAAGTAGCATTTAGCCGAGCGATTTCCAGGGAGCCAGGTAAGTAGAGTTTGTTTGTGCCTTCGGGCCTACATCACAAACAGTAGGATTTATGTATGTTTGTATGTTTATTTCCAGTTGTCATGCATCATGTTTTGAAAGATTACGAAAATGAATTTACATGAAACGCATGGTAAATGTGAGCAGGATGATCAGAACAACTGTTAAGGGGGATTAATCCGCCCCTTAATTGAGAACAGAGGATTGAGGTTTTGGGAAAAGTGATCCACTTCCCAATCCTACAGGGGGATCAGACCAGTTAACTGTTAAGGGAATTAATCCGCCTCTTAATTGAGATCAGAGGATGTATGCTTTGGGGAATGACTGATCCACTTTCCCATCGTACAGAGGGATCCACAGAGAACAAATTTGAATACAACTGAGATGAGAAAGTAGAGAATGCATGTTTAGGGAAATTTTTGTTTCATTAATTCATTTCATTCATTGCTCTACTTGCTTAGCATTAGGCTAATAGATGAGTTTGTGATGTAGGTGAAGAAGTTACTGAAGGTGTGTTTACCGACCAATAAGAGGACCAGGCTGGTTGGAGGAGCATTTTCAGGCATCGGTTTGGCCATCTGTTGAGGCAGTTTAATCCATGGCTGCAGGTGTTGAGTTGGGAGTAACTAGTTCAGTATAGATGTTTCTTTTTCTGAAAATTTTATGATAGTAATGTTTTCAAAACTTTGAATACATTCTGAGAATCTTTGATATTAGTGTTCTGTTGGGTTTTGAAAATACTGTTTTCTACTGGATTTGAGTGATGCAATGATTTGATCTGTCTCTGATTGGTCTTAGTAAAATGCTTAAATCCTTTGATAGTCAGAGCTTTCTTGGAATACAGCAGAATTGTTGTTCTGAAGTCTATCGGCAGATGTTGGATGAAGGAGTCATCCGACTGACGTCATCGGTAGATGAAAGTGGTAAGTTTTGTCGTCTAGCGATCGGCAGATGTTGGATGAAGGAGTCATTCGGCCGACGTCATCGGTAGATATAAGTTGCAAGTTGTCGTCTAGCGATCGGCAGATGCTGGAGGAAGGAATCCCCCGGCTGACGTCATCGGTAGATGTAAGTAGCAAGTTTTGTCGCCTAGTTATCGGTAGATGCAGTCTACCGAGAGTTGTCCTGTTTGTATATCTTCCGGCTGACGTCATCGGAAGATGTAGGTAGTGTTTGTCGTTTTGTGACCGGTTGATATAACCGAAGTTTCGTTGTTTGTCATCGGTAGAGGCCTCCTATTTTCTATTTCTGTTTCTTGTGTTGACTTTGTCGTCGGCAGATGTGTTTGACTTCCGCAATTTCATGGGTATTCCACATTTTTAAAGCTTTATATTTTTGGCCCATTATTCTTAACACTCCCAACAATTATTTTAAAATGTTTTCACAGATTATTTGACTTCATTGATGTTCGATTGATTTCCACTGCAAGTTTTAAAATACATCGAGTTTTAGAAAATGTCAAATTTTGACTGTCGAGTGATATATTTTTAAATTCAGTATCAAGTCGTCATGGTTCGGTTCAGTATGTTGAGTAGCAAACCGGGTTTAGATAACTCGGGGCGTTACACAAACGGTCTCACTTAAAATCAAGTCTTCTAGATAGAATTTACTTATAAAGTACAATTACAACACTAATAATTGAAAAGAAAAACATAGTCAACATCAAATAATATAATTACCACAATATCCCTATTTTGAAATAACAATTAGAAATGTATTATGTCTTTTGTCGATCTGAAATAATTGTTCATCCGGCTATCGATCCAGTGCTCAGATCTCGCTTTAAATATTACAAGAACCACATTCATGTGTCTGTGCACTCTTTTTGGACGTTGCCAACAGTAATGGGATATATTTCATTGTTGTAATTAATACTGACGGCTGTGAGTAATTGGCCGGGACATGACCCCTTAAGATGACAATCATCCAAACAGATAATAGGACGACATTACTGCAACAAACCTGTCTTGCAAGCAGCCATGCATATATACATTCTTTGGAATACCAATGAATCATGCCCTATCTCATAAGTATGTATTTGTAATATGCTACCCGAATTTGATCTACATATTTTTACTGTGTACGACCAGACTAGCTTGTATTGTTCGTCACCCTTGCCTTCGTTAATTGTTTGAGCTACAATTCTTGCTCTTCAGGCAATACTGAGTGTAATGTTGACAGTCAAATCCTTCCTCACTGTCTCGACAATAGAAGAGATTTCTCACATAGGTTGACTTTTGAACCTATCTACATAATGATCTAGCACTCATTTTGCACTACCGTGTCGATTCTCAATTTTTCTCAAACAACTGTAAGAATCGATCAAACTCTTTATTTGAAAAGTAAGCTCGTTTTGCGTCTGAGAAGCATGCAGTCACCACTCACACCTGTCTTCACACTCAGTCGTCAGTCGTTGTTTGTCACTTTTGATGAATTTGATCATATAATCATTTTTCATAGAATATTCGACTAATTCCGCTTTAATATCCTTTAAATAACTATATTGTTTCCCAAAAAAAAAACTCAATGAGATTTCTTCTTTTACCGGTATGTTTTCCACCTCATCATCCTTCTAACTGACCGGTGTTCGAAACTCCTCATCTAGAGTTCTGAGGTCGAATGCACCTCGATTTCTTCATTTCCATCTAAGTGATCGAATGCTTGAAGATCACCATATGCAGGAGTGGCATGCGAATACCAATTCATATCGACATGAAAAGTTATTGGCTCGTCTAAATCAACTGCTCTAGGTAAATCAAAATCCATCATCGTCGCTTATACAACGAAAATTCTCCAGAACAAGATAATAGTAGAGAGGTTTTAGAGAGTTAGAGAAAGTGGAGGTAGTTAGAATAGAGAGTGAGCGGCCCTTTAAATAGGGCTAGAGAACGGGGGACCGCTCTCCCAGAACGGTCCCCCGTTCTCCCGCATCGCAACTCATGATCAGCTAATAACTGATCACGAGCGGCAGAACGGAAGACCACTCTAGAGAGAACAGGGGACCGTTTGTCCTCCCGTGATCAATTATTGGTTGGTCATGGGTTGCGCTGCAGGATAACAGGGGATTATTCTCCAATAGCGATCTCCCGTTTTACGTGGGGGTGAGTTGGGGTGGAAACCCCCCTGCGCACATGCGGGGCACGTTCTAGCGGGGGTCTCCACCCACCAACTCACCCCCCGCGTAGAGAACGAAGGACCGTTGTTGGAGAACACCCCGACAAAATAGGGGACCATTCTATATGTAAAATACAGAACGAGAGGTTATCGATTGACCGCTAGAGGTTTTTTTGATATGTTTTTTATAATTTAAGGTTTGTTTTGTTAAGGTTAATACTGTGAGAATTTTTGTAAAAAAATAGGTTAAAATGTTTTAACCCTAAGATTTTTAACTGACAACATTTATTGTTATGTCACCCTAAAATTTTTATGATAATGGAAAATTACTTCATGGGAAATTATACACTAAAATATTGAGAAAACGTTTAATATGAAAATATGAGCCACGAAGGACGACCTCCCATGCGAGGACAAACAATGGTCGTGATCTTAATCAATACTAAAAAAGTTATATAATCACATGTGGTTTAGAAAATATAGAGAATATCAATACATAATTAGAATTCTCTCTCAAAACTAATTAGATAGGGGTGCGACTCAAAAATAAATTTGTGAGGGCCTTAAACTAAAGGGGACAATATTTAACTGTTGGAAATAATACTACACAGGTATCAGAGATAAAAACCAAATCAGAAATGTTATCGACGAGCACTTTGGAATGTCAAGGAAGTAACATAACAGCAACCTATTTTATGTAGACAAAAATTTCTCCACACTGAGCAGAATATCGAGACAGTTGTAGAACCATATAGTGCATGGAAAGATGTAATTTAGGTAGAGTTATCTCTTTACGCTATCAAGACGTGTAATATAAGTAGAGTTATTGAGTGTGTCTATATATATATATGAGTGCTAAAAAATTCTACTATTGAAAGAAGTAATGATGTGACACATGAATATAATAATATGTCAACTGATTGGTAAACATACTAGACTTGTTCCAATCTCCGTGGTGGAATATTTTAATTAGGGTTTGCTGAGCTCATCCTTCTTTCCACCGTCTCTCCATTATTGTTAATTGCATAGAGCCACCAAACACTTGGCTCATGTCACGTTCGGCTCTCTATTTAATTCGAAGTTGTACCATATCAAATCCTTAAAGATATGGTGTAATTCTTAGGTTAAAAAGTTAATCTTTTGCGATGATATCACATGTTTATATATGAGACTTTACATCATAGCCTGCCACCTAAATCTATAATGACTGGTTAAATTATTTTTTAAGTAAGGACAACGTGACATGTTCCCACCAAAAAGTTACAAGTACCCTTTAATAAAATGGTTAAAAAGCGAGTAATAAATAGAAAAGACAACACCAAATTTGGACGTTTAGATTTAACATAAAAGATTATTTCGAAAAGAAACCACTAATAAAGAAGAATATTCACTGAAAAGTCAATTACAACGTATAATTTTATAACTAAACTTACTTGTATTTATAGAATAAAGCAAAACCATTAAACATATTCTTAATGCAGGTTCATAGCTGGACACAAAACAATTCAGATCACTAAATTCTATCACAAAATATTTAATCAAAAATTTTTAAAGAAATATAAAGTTATATAGCATGATGGCAAACGCTAAACTATAACATTATTATGAAGCATCATGGAGCTCCATGATGCCAGTAGCCGTGGTCACATACTGCACGTTAGGTAATGTAATGCCTATAATCTAGCAAATTCTCAAAAGTCTCTCCATAAAACTGTGTAGTATGATACATATAGTTATAAAGTGTGTCATCTTTAAGTACAATCATTTTTTTAAGTTGCTCGTTTATAAAATCTTACCATAGAAGGATTTCATTTCTTTGATAAGCTAATTTTGCTGTTGAAAATAAGAAGGCAAACATGAGTATAGAAAAAATAAAATATTATATTTATAGTCAATATTATATGTAATTTATTTATTGCTGCATAAAATCTACTGTTTTAAATATCTAGAGTGTATACAATTATTCTATTTATAAATGATGAGCAGTAAGCAAAACTTTTATCTATGGCTTAGTTATACATTTTCTATTTTAATAAATTTATAGAAAAAATGTTAACGTATATTTACTTTTATATTGACTGATCAAATCTTAATCCTTTTATTTAATAAAAGCAAAATAAGTGACAACTAAAAACATACAAATATGTAAGTGGAAAAACTTGTTTTACAATTGTGAAAATTCAACAAATTAATACTTTGCACATAATATTTTCTTTATCCATAATTATTTATATTAATTTATTAATTGAAAGGTTTTCTATCGTAAAAACTTGTATTTTAATAATTAATTAATTTTCATGTGTCAGATTTTTCGTTTTTAACTGACAACATGTTAAGGGTTAACTCGATTTGTCGTTTTTAACCATGTTGGATTTTTGGAAAAGTTTGAGTAAATAATCGATAATTTAGAAAGTTACCGTATAATTGGAATTAAAGAAGTAAATAAATGGAAGATGAAGTAAATTAATTAAAGAGATGGGTAAAAATGTAAATAGAGAAAATTATGTTAAGAGGATTTGGTAAACCCTTGCTTCCCATTTTCCGATTGGCGCCCCAAGAGAGGAAGAGGGAGAGAAGTGTTAGCACATATATTATTAGTATTATTTGTAGGGATAGTTTAGTAACTTGTTCTCGATGTTTACCCTAAATTTATAAATCCTTTTGTAATCTCTTCGTGATAAAGAGAAGAGCATTGTATTCTCCTCACTATTTCTACATGGTATCAAAGCATTGAAGAGAGAGTTGTTCAGTCATGCCGTTTGTTTAACGGGGGTGATTGGTTTTGGCTTCCTCTATCTCATTTAAGTTTAAATTTTGAAATCTTCCTTGTAGTTGTTCATGTAGCTCAGTAAGTTTAGCGAGTTAAATAAGTCGAGCCTTGCGAATCCAACGATCTGAGCCTAACGAACCTGCGCAAAAAGAATTTTAACCCGAGTCAGCTCGCGTGTCAAAATGAAATGAGCTAAGCTCACTATAATGTCGAGTCATCTCTCTCGTTTAACACCTCTACACGTTTGCTGTGATACTATTCCATAAATGCAATTGTCATTCAATAAATATTTATTTATTTAATATAAATAATTAAACTAATAAATTATTATTATGACACTATTATATATGGCATTCAATACAATTTTTATACTAATAGGTTTCATGTATTAGACTTGACATCACTATTACAAATATCAATATTTAAATTTAAAATTGTTAAACAAACAAATTAATTGATTTAGTGATTGATTTATTCAAAGCTAATAATTTAGTGATAGTGGACCTTGTCACTGTTTAAGAATATAGTGTGGTACTTAAATCAAGAATTCGCATGACATAAGTGAATAATAATTAAATTATGTTGTAAGCCATTTTACTTCCCAACAAATATCAAAAAAGAAAATTGTGCTTGGCCTAACATATTTATCATTAATTGAGTAGTTTACCTCTTCAACTACTATCATAAAAATATATTACGTTTATTCTCTTATTTTATTATCTTAAAATGTTTACAAGCATGTCCAACAATGATTAGCGCATAATAAATTATAATAGTTATTTATTACATTAATTATACAAATCATTATTCGGCACGTCAATGAGTATTTTAATAAAGTAAAACAAAAGAGTAAATATTGTATTATTCATTATCGTAATTAGTAGAGATTTTGTACGAAAATACAAAAATTATAGGGCCAAACATGTAAAGGCCCACAAGATTTTGGGCCCCAACGAAGACAATTTGGATGAAGGTATAGCATGATGAGATCATTGCCCTCAAATGAAAAGGTCGTATTTTTGCTTACTTTATGGTAGTACAGTCATCTATTATAAATAATTGTTTTTTTCTAAGAAGGTTGTGCATTCAGCGACTTTAGAAGTCATAATTATGTTAATTATATTTTTTAGATGAGCTTTTTTTTATGTTTTTCTTCTTAGTAGATTTTTTAGACCTTTTATCTCCTCTTCCATTGGAAGTTAGAGAACAAGCTTCTTGAAAAACTCCAATGTTGTTTGATGTATGATAAAATTTGTCGAATTTGATTTTGAGTTCATTGAAATGACGCTTAAATAATTTTGAAATCATTGTGTTCTTGTTGAAAATTTATTGCTAATCGAAAAAAGAAAATAAACGAAAACAAAAAATTAAAAATTATGTAGAAACTCTTTCGAGAAAAAACCCCTATTAAAAGAGAAATTCACTATCAAAATCAAGATACAACAGAGTTTTTCGACTCAATCAACAATATATAAAGTAACATGAAAAACTGTAATATTGAATATGAACTCTAACTGATCCAACTAGAATTTGAGTCAATCTGAACTCTAACAATCTCTACTTTAACACAAATTCTACATGAAAAATTCAAAATACAAAGTTATTGATCCGCACAAAGCAAATTAAGAACATTGAACTCTGATAATTTTCATTTTCAAAGAAACTATGATACAATGAACAAATTTGTAAAACTCCAACAAACTAATCTTATCTTCCACAAAGGTCCTTGCAAGGATCACTTAACAATTGATACCGACTAAGTTAAGCGCTACTTAAACTTGAAAGACACACTCGAGATGAAATCTCATCTTATCCTTTATGGTATCACCAAATTATTAGAGTTCTCTCAACGAATTGCATTTGAATATGTTGAAGACTTTCCGCTGGAATCAATACCCTCAAACTCATTTAACGTATAACCCACTAATCTAATTTCACTATGTTATCATGAAAGAAGAAGAAGAAGGCATTTTCAGTTATTTTTTTACCACAATTAAAAACAATAAATAGACAAATTGGTTGCTCGACAATGTAGCAGGCCAAGCGTGTCGAGCCCACAACCCCTCATGCGACCGTTCCTTGCTCCCCTCAGGAATGGCCGCATGCTCGACTCGTTTAGTTGTTTGACTTAGCTCATTTAACTTATGGTTCACGAACCGACTCAGGTTGAAATTTCTTTTGGACGGGCTCGTTAGGCGCGGTTTTGTTGTGCACACTTAGCTCGTTTAACTCGTTTAACTCGTTGACACTAATGTTTTCACACTCAGCTTGCCTCGGCCGGCTTGTTTGTCACCTCTGCACATAGATGAGTGAAAATTTAAAGATAAATGACTCAATAAATGTTTTGTCAAAGAAATCACGATCTCCTACTTCATAGGAAATTGTTCGAACTGTGTTGCAATTTCTTTCTTTTTTTTTGTTGATTAAATTGATGATTTTTTTTTAATTTATCATATTTTACTATAAGTTTTGCCCATTGTCTGTGCATTTTAGCATTGTGTTTGCTAGATGGTATCTGTCTATATCCTCTCTATATAGTCTATAATTTGTGTTTCACCTTTCTATATGTCATATTTCTTGGTTAAGTGTCTTGATATTGTAATTTTCTATATCATTTCTGCTAGAATGTGTCAATTTCCTCTCCCAGGTGCAATATTACTCGAGTTCCCATTAGTCTAAGGCAAGGGACACAGATCTAGGTTATTTTTGCAAGCAAGCTTGTTTCATTTTGTCTCTTGTTTGGGTTTATGTTTTTGTGAGTGGTGTATTTATTAGCGTAATATATATTAAGCTTGACTTTTTTGATGATTGACATAATTAGTTGAATAATAATTCTAAGTTAATGAAAATTGAAATGTTACTTAATTTCATTTTATAGATTTTAACTCTTATTGAAAATAATTTAGAGTTTTTAATGTGTTTAATTGGATTCACGCAAAAATAGTTTAAATTCACATTTAGGAATCAGTTGAAAAAATTCTAGGTATAGACTGAGTAGGTGCCTTGAGATGAGATGCGAAAAACCCAGTCCTGAGTCATGTGCAAAATAGAAGATTTTTTGAATGCACAGTCTAGATAACTATTTTTGCCACTAATACCTGCATCGAAAGCCCATTGGAATCCATAGAAGCCCAGTCAGAAGTCAAACCATTTGCAAATATAAGTGCAGATTCTCGGATCTCGAGTGCAAAAATCCACAAGGGATGCCAAAAACGAGCTGCGAAAGTCCAGTATCGAGACATTGTTCTATGAAGTTCAAATTGCAGAAGTCTGAAGACACACTCGGACACTTGCATTGGGGATCCAAAGAGCCTCACGAAAGTATTGCTTAGAGATAAAGAAGATCATCGTTTATATAAACATATTGTGGACGCCCGGTGAAAACTAGGGGATACCGCAAATCTAGAATTTGAAATAGAAGTTCATTCCAATGTGCAACTCACCAAGAGACTGTCACGCTAAAGTGCTGTCAAATTTTCTTGAGATTTTATAATATTTATTCTTTAGTGAATCTCTAACTCTCTCATACCCAAACTTGAAATTTCATATCTGTGAGAGTTAGGTTTTGTGCAACATCTACTTGTTATTTTTTGGAATGATTTAAGTGATGACACTCGAGAAGAGTTAGTTCCATGCTTGATTGACTCTTGATAGTTCAATTGTTCATAATGGTAAGGGTTGTAATGGAAGGATTTTTAAAGGAAGAGTCTTGAAGCGATGATGTGGGAAAAATCGGCCAAACCGCATTAACAAATCGTTTGTATTCTCTTATTAACTCTCTTACTTGCTTTCATTATTGATTGATTATTGGACTTAATAATCTATTTGAGAGAGAAAGAGGTAGGAGACAATTAAGTTCTTAATCCTACGAAAAAATTTAGATAACCTAATTCACCATCTCCTAGTTATTGTTGAAGAATATTAAATGGATATTTGGTGTATATTTGCTATCAAATTGAGTGAAAACAAATATAAATAATTTATATATTTTACATAATCTTAAGATGTAATTAAGGATAAATCTGTGTGATTGTAATATTTCTATAATTATATATAGTTGTCTATATATACATGTATTCTCTATGAGGTTATGTAATAAATAAAAAAATTATTTTCTCTCTATCCTTCTTCATTTTTTCTTCATGGTATCAGAACAATAATTTATACTTCTGTTGGTATTAGATTACTTGTTGGCATGACTGATAAGAAAATTGATAGAAAAGAACTAAGCATCAATACATCTAGTATAGTTGGAGAGAGTGATGTTAACTCATCTCAAAAACTCTACTCAGTACTGTTGAACAATTTTAATTACCTTTTTTGGTCAAGGGCAATGACTATTGCTCTTGGTGGAAGATCGAAATTGGGATTTATTAATGACAAGGAGAAATCTTCATATCCCAATGCACCATAATATGAATCATGGCTTTCAAAGGACTAATTGATCATTTCATGGATTCTTAATTCAATGGAGCGCAATATTGCTAAAAATTGTAGTTACTCTGAATCTTCTTTGGATCTTTGGAAAGCTGTTTGAGATATGTTTTGGGATCAAAACAACACTGCTCAAATTTTTCAGATTCAACGAGATATTGTTAATCTCCATCAGGTTGAAAAACCATTTGTGAGTTTATTGGGTAGCCTTAAAAGCTTGTAGAGTGAGTTGAGAATATATCGTCCTCATATCGTTGATCCTGTTATGTTACAAAAACAAGAAGAAGATCAAGTCTTTCAACTTCTATAGCTAGTCTTGGTCCAGAATATGAAGATTTACGATGTCATATCCTAATGAATGATGAGCTCTCATCTCTACGTAATGTATACGTGTAAATGCAAAGATATTGCATATTAGTTGGCATTGATTTTTTGGCAATATATATATTTATGGAGATAATGTGTTTTTCCAAATTGATATTTTATTTCTTGGTGATCAAGAAATATTGCATTCAAATTATTGGAAGGCTTTATATTAACAATCATGAAGATTCTGTAGAAGAGAAAAATAAGGAAACAAGAATAATAGGAAAGTTATTGAAAAAACTAAAGGCACTTACTTTTTAGAAAACTTTATTTTGATAAGCCGATTTGATGGAGATTTGGTGAAATCTGTTAGGCTTCGAGATAACATGAATCGTGGGATGCTTACCTAAATTTTCGGAGCCATATCAAGGAAGTTAGCGATACTTTCCTAAAGTATCACACGGTGTGTCACTCAACCGAATTTGTTAAGATTTGGTTTCCTTATTCTTTGCAACATTGATTTTCTGATTTGATCTGTGATTTGAAGAGTATGATTCTGTTAAGCTGGATTACAGCGAGATTCAAGATCACAACAACAAAAGGATTTATTCCTAAGTATTTGAAAAGTTGATTTTAAGATGGAAATAATATTTTGGAAGCCGATCTGAATATTGTAGTGCTGATTAAGCTTGATACGAGATCACAACATTGGTAGGATTCGTTCCTAATATTTTGGGATTCGTTTCAGATCTGTTTGCATGGACTTTCCATAAATGTCGCACAGGATGTCACAAATCCTATTTTCATGGGATTCGATTTCTTTCTATGCGATCTGTTTGGAGAGAATTTTTTAACGCAAAGTATATTATGCATTCTCCCTACACAATTGAAGGTAGCTGAACTCATTATTCTTGAGAGCTAAAAGTCTTTATTCTTTGGGGCGTTTTTATTCTTCACCGACGTTTGCGTGTGTTCTGCAATTGTTAATCCTTTCATTCACACCTACTGTGAGTCGTCCGTGATTGTTCTTCAGACGACGGAGTTTTGATTTTCGCGTGAGAAGGTTTCTTCATTTTTCAGAGCCGTCGCTTTTCTTTCACTCCCTACGTTTCTGTGTATGGGTTTGTGATTGTTTTACACACTCGACCTAATCTGTGGATTTCATCGTTTTATTGAGTGTGTTGATTATTGCATCCGAAGACTTCGATCTTGTGTTCCAGGAGGTGTCCCAGGAGGCAATATTCTTTGTTCTTCATTGAAGCTCAGTCTCGGGAGGAGGCTGCATCCGAACTCGGGAGGAGTTCTGTTTCTTAAACAATGGGAGCTTGTCGTTCTTGATCGTGGGCGAGGGGATCTTGCCATAACACGGATTCCAGGAGGAATCAACAATGAGAGGATCTTGTTGTTATCTAGATCTCGGGAGAGGTCGTTCTAAAGTCGAGGGTATCTCGCAAAAACAGTTTCCTTGGGGAAGTTAGCTAGAGGCGGCGACAAAGATGAGAAGGAGTCTTTATTTGCACAAGTCCGATTGTTTTGTAACTTTGTGAACTCAAAGAAATGTTTTTATATCTGGGCGTGGCCCCGCAGACGTAGGCTGGTTGCCGAACTGCGTTACCAACCTCCTGTGTCATTTATTTTTGCATATTTATATTATCTATCATTGCATTAAAAATCGGTGTCACACGAGGATCCTTGTATGACATCGCATAATTGACATTAATCTTTCAATTGGTATCAGAGCGGGTCGCTTCTGTTTCTTAAGCGGGATCCGCAGGACAAGATCACAGTTCATGTGCGATGGATTCTATGAAAGAATGAGGTTCTACAATGCGTCCACCATTATTGGATGGGAGTAATTATGCTTATTGGAAGGCAAGGATGAGGGCATTCATTAAAGCTATTGACGAGAAGGCATTGAGGTCTATTTTAACAGGTTGGAATCCTCCAATGAATACTAATGCAGATGGTGTCATTTCTCCTAAGCCGGAAATAGAGTGGTCGGTAAATGAGGATGCTTTGGCAAATAGTAATTCGAAAGCTCTCAATGCTATCTTCAATGGCGTTGATCCAATACAGTTCAGACTCATCTCCACATGCGAATCGGCAAAGAGGGCATGGGAAATTCTTCAAACCACCTATGAAGGAACATCTACGGTAAAGTTGTCTAAAATGCAAATGTTAACAACTCAATTTGAGAATCTGAAGATGCAAGAAGATGTGACTATTGGCGAGTTCAACGCCAAACTATGTGACATTGCAAATGAAGCGTTTGCTCTCGGTGAGATGATTTCTGAAGAAAAACTTGTGCAAAAAACTCTACAGTCTTTGCCGCAAAGATTTGCCTATAAAGTTACTGCCATAGAATAAGCCAAAGATGTGTCTAAAATGAAGCTAGAAGAGTTGATGGGATCTCTCAAAACTTTCGAAATGAATCTTGGAAGAGAGACTGAAAATAAGAAGGCAAAGGGAGTTGCTTTTAAAACAGAGGTACAGAATTACAACGAGCATGATGAATATGACTTGGAGGAATCACTAGCCCTACTTTCGAAGAATTTCAGCAGAGTGATGAAGAGATTTAGAAGAAATACTCGTGGTGTCAAGCAGGGTCACAAACTTCAAAAATGGTTCTTCAAGCAACAAGAAGCATAGAGAAGAAACTTATGTGTCTAATCAACCATTAAAGAATAAAGGCATTCAGTGCAGAGAATGTGAAGGATTTGGGCATATACAAGCAGAATGTGCTAATACCTTGAAGAAAAAGAAGAATTCTCTGAATGCAACCTGGAGTAAGGATGAGTCAGAAAAGGAAGATGAATTTCAGAGCAATCATGTGGCGCTCGTTGGAAAGGCAAAACGTGAAGAAAATGGTAGTGTTATACACGGTGTCACAGACGGTTTTTCTAGTAGTAGTGATGAAGACAAAGAACTAGTCACAGAAGAAGATCTTATTGGAGAATATAAGTTTCTGCATGAGAAATAGACCGAGCTTGTTAAAGTAAACCAGCTTCTACACACACAAATTAAAAATTTGAAGGATGAGAAGAACAATCTTCAAAATGTTATTGATAATTTGGAGACAAAGCTGAAAGCAAGTCAGAATGAAGCTACTAATTTAACCAATGAGATAAGTCTCATGAAGAAGAATGTCAAAATGCTAAATTCGGGTTCTTCTAAACTAGATGATATTCTAAACGTCAGCAAATCAGGTGGAATTCGATCTGGATTGGGTTTTAAAGGTGAAAGCTCTGTTGGACAGACTATTGCAGTAAAAGAAAATCGCCCTATGATGAAATTTGTAAACGCAAGTTCGGTGTCACTGTCGGTGTCAGACAAGGGATTTAGCTACAAAGGAAAGCAAGTTGCAAACAGAATGCCAAGAACTAACAGAAAATCAAATTCCTATAACTTCTATCATGCCTCAAGCAGTAAAGGTAACAAATATGCTTCTGTATGTCATTATTGCCAACGCCGTGGTCATATTCGCCCTAAATGCTTCACTTATCTTGCTGACTTAAGATTGGGTACTGTTAGAAATGCTTCTTCTTACAGATTCCCTTATCAGAAATGGGTGATGAAATCAAACTTGAAATGTAATGTTACACATCTTTCACTAAAGGCAATCGGAACCAATGCCTGGTATTTTGATAGCGGATGTTCCAGACATATGACAGGTGAAGAAAGATATTTGAAGGATATTATACCTGAATTCGTGGGAAAAGTAACATTCGGTAACGGTGTCTCATCGAATGTCATTGGCAGGGAAACGTTGAATGTTCCTGGTTTAGCAAAGTTGAGCAATGTTTTATTGGTAAATGGTTTGAAGTCCAACCTAATCAGTATTAGCCAGCTTTGTGATCAAGATCTGAATGTGCAATTTACGAGAGAAAAATGTGTTGTGTCCCATCAAAATAAAAATTGTGTCATTGAAGGAGTTAGATCATCAGACAATTGTTATCTTATTTATTCTTCGGCTACCTGCCTTCAGTCGAGTATGGAAGACAGTATCCTATGGCATAGAAAGTTGGGACATGTTAATTTCAGAATGATGGAAAAACTTATTTCGAAAGGTGTTGTCCGAGGAACTCCTGAATTAAAGTTTGATAAAGAAAAATTATGTGGACCATGTCAAATCGAAAAGCAAACCAAAGTGTCACACCTGATGTCACAGTCTTCCACAACTACATGTGTGCTTGAACTGCTCCACATGGATCTAATGGGGTCAATGCCTGTTGAAAGTATTGGCAGAAAACGGTATGTCTTTGTTACCGTTGATGATTTTTCACGCTATATATGGGTGGAGTTTTTAAGAGAAAAGTCCAACACGTTTAAAGTTTTCAAATCAATGTGCACTCGTCTCCAACGGGAAAAAGATTGTGTTATCTTGAAGATTATTCGAATCCGCAGTGACCATGGAAGAGAGTTTGAGAACTCTGAATTCTCGGATTTCTGTAAACATCTAGGGATTTTTCATGAATTCTCGGCACCTAAGACACCTCAACAAAACGGAATTGTCGAAAGAAAGAATCGTACATTAGCAGAGATGACTCGAGTTATGTTACATGAAAGGGATGTTCCTCAAAAGTTCTGGGCTGAAGCTATGAACACAGCTTGTTATACCATTAATCGGGTGTATCTTCGTGGCAAAACTTCTATGACACCTTATGAGATATGGAAAGGTAGAACTCCGAATCTTAATTATTTTCATCTGTTTGGCAGCATTTGTTTTGTGTTGAATGACAGGGAACACAGAGAAAAACTTGATCCCAAGAGTGATGAGGCTATCTTTCTCGGTTATGCTACAAATAGTCGTGCTTATCGAGTTTACAACAAAAGAACTCGAACTGTTATCGAATCTGCAAACGTTCAAGTAGACGACTCTCTGGACACAGCATATAATCCAAAGGAAGATGAAAACCAGATTTCAAATACTGAAGACACTAGTGTTCCAACCGGTGTCACAGAGGGTGTCTCAGGTGGTGTCACTGATCAAACAGAGACAGTTGATGAAATAGAAGTGCCTACCTCACACAACAGGCAACCATCTACACGTGTTCAGAAGAATGATCCTGCAGATAAGGTTATTGGTGATCTGAATGATGGTATACGAACCAGAAATAAGCCAAGGGTAAATTATCGAGTAATGATTCAAATGACATGTTTTACATCAACCATCGAGCCCAAGAATGCAAATCTGGTGGGTTATTGTGATGCTGATTGGGCAAGAAGTTCTGACGATCGAAAAAGCACTTCGGGTGGATGTTTTTATGTTGGACACAACTTGGTATCATGGTTTAGCAAGAAGTAAAATTCTATTTCTCTGTCTACTGCCGAGGCAGAATATATTGCAGCAGGTAGCAGCTGTACTCAGCTTCTTTGGATGAAACAAATGATGAAAGACTATGGTGTCACACAGGGTGTCATGACCCTTTATTGTGATAATTTGAGCGCTATCAATATTTCTAAAAATCATGTTCAGCATTCACGAACAAAACATATTGATATACGACATCATTTTATTCGATCTCTAGTGGAGGACAAAATTATTAATTTGGAGCATATGGTGACCGAAAAACAAATTACCGATATTTTTACCAAAGCTTTGGATGGTGTGAGATTTGAATAATTGAGGTCTGCCTTAGGCATATGTGTCATGTGAAGAGATTCTTCTGTGTTGGTTCTATGAAGCTTTCGGCGATTTTTATGGAATTTGGAGTTATTCGCAAATGTATTGATGGAGATTGTTATGGGATTTGATTACGGCTATATCCTTGGGTTTATTTCCCAACTTATTTGAAGACTTTGGATTTATTTTCCAAAATGTATGGGAAGGAGGAGATATTTTGTGGAATCTTGGATTTATTTTCCAATTTGAGTGAGTATTTATTTATGGTTTATTTCCATAAACTCAAATGACTATTTTCTATTCATATCTCTCGACTAGTTCAAGGGTTATTTGTTGGAGTTCTTCCCTATTGTGATCAACACACATCTGTGCTGCCACTAAGTTGATTCTGTGAATTTTTTTTTTCCCCAATTTTATCAAGATAATTACTGATGTCACTGAGGATGTCACTGAAGAAGCAGAAGAGGATGCTTCTGTATTTCATGTTGAAGGAGAATATGTCCAAGGAAAATGATACTAATGAACGGTTGCCATCAACTACAATCGGGTTGGTCTTTCTTCTGATGATATTTCTACTTAATGATGGATGTCTTATGAACTTTTAAAATGTTCCCGTGTTTTGGCTATTTCATTATGGTACTCATATGGCGATTCTGGTGCTTATCTGAATGATATATGTTGTTGATCTTGGTTATTTCTTTCTGATAATGTTGGCATTTCTGGTGGTTATGTGGTAATGATGCTGCTTTTATCGTAGTTTCTATTCTCTTATATATTTATTTGTCTTTTTATGGTAAAAATGGGGAGTATTTTGGGTTATTTTGGGTGATATGCTCTCTGATTCTATATGTTGATATTCTGATGATTGAAGCCACTATTCAGGGGGAGTTACTTTCGGGGGGAGTTATTGAAATTTTGAATTATATTGATTTTGCCAAAAAATGCCAAAGGGGGAGATTGTAAATGCAAAGATATTGCATATAAGTTGGCATTGATTTTTTGGCTATATATATATATATATATATATATATATATATTTATATATATA
This sequence comes from Begonia masoniana, assembly GCA_022432975.1. Taxonomy (NCBI): domain Eukaryota; kingdom Viridiplantae; phylum Streptophyta; class Magnoliopsida; order Cucurbitales; family Begoniaceae; genus Begonia; species Begonia masoniana. Next base: position 644,033 of record CM039510.1, on the reverse strand, counting down.
TAGATAATGTGTTTTTCTAAATTGATATTTTATTTCTTGGTGATCAAGAAAATTGCATTCAGATTATTGGAAGGCTTTATATTAACAATCATGAAGATTCTATAGAAGAGAAAAATAAGGAAACAAGAATAATAGGAAAGTTATTGAAAAAGCTAAAGGCACTTGTTTTTTGGAAAACTTTATTTTGGTAAGCCAATTTGATAGAGATTTGGTAAAATCTGTTAGGCTTCGAGATAACATGAATCATGGGATGCTTACCTAAATTTTCGAAGCCATATCAAGGAAGTTAGCGATACTTTCCTAAAGTGTCACACGGTGTGTCACTCAACTGAATTTGTTAAGATTTGGTTTCCTTATTCTTTGCGGCATTGATTTTCTGATTTGATCTGTGATTTGAAGAGTATGATTCTGTTAAGCTAGATTACAGCGAGATTCAAGATCACAACAACAAAAGGATTTATGCCTAAGTATTTGGAAAGTTGATTTTAAGATGGAAATAATATTTTGGAAGCCGATCTGAATATTGTAGTGCTGATTAAGCTTGATACGAGATCACAACATTGGTAGGATTCGTTCCTAATATTTTGGGATTCGTTTCAGATCTGTTTGCATGGACTTTCCATAAATGTCGCACAGGATGTCACAGATCCGATTTTCATGGGATTCGATTTCTCTCTATGCGATCTGTTTGGAGAGAATTTTTTAACACACAGTATATTATGCATTCTCCCTACGCAGTTGAAGGTAGCTGAAGCCATTATTCTTAAGAGCTAAAAGTCTTTATTCTTCACCGCGTTTTTATTCTTCACCGACGTTTGCGTGTGTTCTGCAATTGTTAATCCTTTCATTCACGCCTAATGTGAGTCGTCGGTGATTGTTCTTCAGACGACGGAGTTTTGATTTTCGCTTGGGAAGGTTTCTTCGTTTTTCCGAGCCGTCGCTTTTATTTCACTCCCTTCATTTCTGCGTATGGGTTTGTGATTATTTTACACACTCGACCTAATCTGTGGATTTCATCGTTTGATTGAGTGTGTTGATTATTGCATCCGAAGACTTCGATCTGGTGTTCCAGGAGGTGTCCCAGGAGACAATATTTTTTGTTCTTCATTGAAACTCAGTCTCGGGAGGAGGCTGCATCCGAACTCGGGAGGAGTTCTGTTTCTTAGACAATGGGAGCTTGTCGTTCTTGATCGTGGGCGAGGGGATCTTGCCATAACACGGATTCTGGGAGGAATCAACAACGAGAGGATCTTGTTGTTATCTAGATCTCGGGAGAGGTCGTTCTAAAGTCGAGGGGATCTCGCAAAAAACAGTTTCTTTTGGGAAGTTAGCTAGAGGCGGCAACAAAGATAAGAGAGAGTTTTTATTTGCATAAGTCCGATTGTCTTGTAACTTTGTGAACTCAAATAAATATTTTTATATCTGGGCGTGGCCCCGCAGACGTAGGCTGGTTGCCGAACTGCGTTACCAACCTCCTGTGTCATTTATTTCCGCATATTTATATTGTCTATCATTGCATTAAAAATCAGTGTCACACGAGGATCCTTGTGTGACATCGCATAACTGATCTTAATCTTTCAATACGCTACCATTCAACGTGAAGAAGTTCATCGAAAGGTTGTGATGAGTGATAATACTAGGCAAAATGCTCGTGCTTACCTTGCTCATCAATCTTCTTAAATTAAAGTTCACAAAGTCAAACGTCCATACTTGAAATGTGATTTTTGCAATTCCATTGGACATACACTGGATCGTTGTTGGAGTGCTCATCCTGAATTGAAACCTAAATTTGCTAAAGAAAGAAGGGGAGATGGTCAAAAACGAATCATAAATCATAAAGCAAGCATCGCTGCTCATTCTGTTGAAACTCTTACTTCTAACCATGTTGCTTTGCTTAATGATTTTGCCAACTACTTGCAAGAAAAACATTATCAAGGAACAATCCAAATTGGACTTGGTAAAAAAGGACATGACGAGTCAACAACACTTCTCAGTAAATTTGCTGATTATTTAGCTGATGCAAATGTTGAAAATAGTAAAGGTATTTTAATCGCTTTTATCTTTGCATTAGATATTAGTAGTTTGCATGATTTATGGGTCATAGATTCCGGTGCCTTAGATCATATGCCAAATAAATTAGTTGATTTTTGTGAGTTAATCTTTTAAAAGAACCTTCTTATGTTTCTATAGCAAATGCAAAAGGTGCTCAAATTAAACGTAAAGAAAAAATCAATCTTGTTTCAAATCATCAAGTCTGATGTTCTATATGTTCCTTCTTATACTTTCCAATTACTTTCTGTTCATAAACTAACATCATCTCTCAATTGTGGAGTCATATTTACTCCTCACAAAAAAAAAAAATTAGGACCTGGTTACCAAAAAAAAACGATTGGTGAAGGATTTTTTTTCAATAGACTCTACTATTTTCTTCCTGATCCTAAAATTTCCAAGAGTTTTCAAGTTGTCTCTACTCCTTTCAATGAACATCTACTATGGCATTATCGTTTAGGCCACCCTTCAGTGTCCATTCTTGATAAAATAAAGTAACATTGTCCAAAGAATTTTATAATTGTGAGATTTGTTACTATTTCAAATCTATTAGACTTCTTTTTAGTTTATCAATGTCTCAATCTAATCAGTCTTTTGAACTTATTCATTCAGATAATTGGGGACTTTTTTCTCTCTATTGATGGTTGCAAATACTTTGTAACGTACATTGATGATTAATGGTCTATAATGATTCAAATGAATGTACCAAAGGTTTTTTGGTCTCACGGAGTTTTAACTGCTACTTATTTTATTATTTGTTTGCCCAGCCAAGTACTATATATTCAATGTCCTCTTTAAGTGTTGCGGGAAAAGAAACCTGACATATCATATTTGAAGGTTTTTGGTTCCACATGTTTCGCGTATTTATCTGTCACTCACTGTGACAAGCTTGATCCACGAGCAGTAAAGTATGTATTTCTTGGTTACTCTCAAACACAAAAGGGATACAAGTGTTATGATGCAGTTAACAAGAAATTATATGTCACTAGAGATGTTCGGTTTCTTGAAATGATTCCTTATTTTTCTGTTCAAAATGAGACATTGAAAGATTTACTTCCCTAACCAAATGCTGGAGAATTTGATACAGAGAACTCACCATCTAGTAATTGACACTCGTGATAATATTCCAAATGCTGACGATATTATGGCAATAAATGACTCTACATGTTCATATGAACAAGCGTCTGCTAGTGATACATCATGTCAAATAACTGGTAGTGATACATCAGATCAGACATTGCCTCGACGTTATCCTTCACGAACTCGCAATCTCTTACAAAATTTCAAGATTATGCTGCTCATCAGGTTTGATATCCTCTTAGCGATTTCTTGAATTATCAAAGAATGTCACCTTCATAACAACGCTTCCTTGCAACTAATTCTAATATACATAAGTCCAAGACGTTTCAAGAAGCTTATTCCCAAGCTGAATGGAAAAAAGCTATTGATGAAGAATTAAATGCACTTGAAGAAAACAAAACTTGGTGCATTGTATCTCTTCCGGACGAAAAACATGTAGTTGCTATGGGTGCTTAAAACTAAATTCAACTCTAATGGATTCGTTGATCAACATAAAGTCCGTCTTGTAGCCCAAGGATTTGTTCAGAAGTATGGAGTTGACTATAAAGAGACGTTTTCTCATGTTGCAAAGATGACTACTATTAGAGTTCCTTTGCTTGTAGCCATTAACAATGGATAGAGTTTATGTCAAATGGACGTCAAGAATGCCTTTTTACATGGTAATCTTGAAAGAAGAAATTTTTATGAAGCTGCCTCCTAGACATCATCAAAGTGATAATTCTAATTTGGTTTTCAAACTCCATAAATCTATTTATGGATTGAAGCAAAGCCCTCATGCTTGGCATGCTAAATTGAGTTCAACACTTGAAGTTCTTGGTTTTAAAAAAGTTCTGTTGATTCTTCATTATATGTTCAAAATGGTAAAGTTGACTGATTAATGGTGCTTATTTATGTTGATGATCTTATTATTGCTCGCAATAATGCAGATGCTATTTCTCAATTGAAAAAGAATCTTCAACTTCAATTCCTAATTAAAGATGTTGGTGCCTTGAAATATTTTCTTGTCATTGAAATGGCTACTTCTAGCAAAGAGTTGTTCCTCAATCAGCCTAAGTATATTTTTGACTTGTTACAAGATGTTGATTTGCTTCTATCTAAGTTTGCAGCTACTACTTTGATAGTAAATTGAAACTTGAATCCAAGGGAAAAAATTTTGATTCACTATGCTATTACCAGCAACTTGTGGGTAGGCTCATTTATTTGACTATAACAAGACTTGTATTACATTTGTTGTCAGTCTGGTTACTGGTTAGCCAGCATATGCATAATCCAACTAACAAACATTTATGTATGGTCAACAATGGACATACTAATATTATGGGATATACTAATTCAGATTGGGCTGGAAACACTCTTGATTGTCAGTCTACTGCGGGTTACTGTCTGTTTGTTGGTGGTAATCTTGTCTAATGGAAAAGCAAAAAACAACAAGTGGTAGCTTGAAGCCAAATATCGTGCTCTGGCTTCTGCAACTTGTGAGCTTGTCTGGCTTAAAAGACTTTTTGCTGATCTTGGTTGTATGTTTGTTAATACAATGCCTTTTTTTGCGATAACCAGGTTGCTATGCATATAGCTGCTAACTCGGTGTTTCATGAAAGAACAAAACATATTGAAGTGGATTGTCATTACATGCGTGAACAAGCTCAATCTCAGCTTATCAGTACTCATTATGTGCGAACAAAATGACCAACTTGCAGATGTACTCACTAAATCTTTATTTTTTGCTCAATTTCATCGTTTCTTAAGCAAGCTTGGATCCATCAATCTTCTAGATCTAGCTTGAGGGAGAGTGTTGAAAAATATTAAATGCTTATTTGGTGTATATTTGCTATCGAATCAAGTGATTACAAATATAAATAATTTATATATTTTACACAATCTTAGAGTGTAAGTGGGGTAAATCTGTGTGATTGTAATATTCCTATAATTATAGATAGTTGTCTACGTATACATGTATTCTCTATAAGATTATGTAATTAAGAAAAAAGATTATTTTCTATCTATCCTTCTTCATTTTTTCTTCAATTATATCAATCCTACAATTTTCTCCTTCTTCCTTAGTTTTTTCTTGCGGTGGTTGTTCTTCTTGTTTCTTGTTTCTTGTTTCTTGTGTTGTTGGCGATCCATTTTGTTTGTTCTTTCTTTTGCTCCGTTCTGTTTTTTTGTTTTTCATTTCTTCAGACTCTCGACTGGTTGCTTTATTTTGCCTTCTTTCCGTCACTAATTGTCTTTGGTTTTTCTTCTCTTCTTTTGTTTATGTTTTTGGGACTTTCTGCAGCTTTACAGTGCTTGATAGACTGGTTGAGATAGAGTACATTACCAGTTTATCAATATTTTCTGGTTTTTTTCTTTTTTGGTTATTGGTTTGTAAATATAAATAATTATATTTACACAATCTTAGAGTGTAAGTGGGGTAAATCTGTGTGATTGTAATATTCCTATAATTATAGATAGTTGTCTACGTATACATGTATTCTCTATAAGATTATGTAATTAAGAAAAAAGATTATTTTCTATCTATCCTCCTTCATTTTTTCTTCAATTATATCAATCCTACAATTTTCTCCTTCTTCCTTAGTTTTTTCTTGCGGTGGTTGTTCTTCTTGTTTCTTGTTTCTTGTTTCTTGTGTTGTTGGCGATCCATTTTGTTTGTTCTTTCTTTTGCTCCGTTCTGTTTTTTTGTTTTTCATTTCTTCAACTCTCGACTGGTTGCTTTATTTTGCCTTCTTTCCGTCACTAATTGTCTTTGGTTTTTCTTCTCTTCTTTTGTTTATGTTTTTTGGGACTTTCTGCAGCTTTACAGTTGGGTTGGGAAAAAGAAATGCACAGTGCTTGTGTTGATGGTCCAATTTTTATCTAACTCTCGATGTACATGAGCGTAAATTCTTCATGTTTGCTGTTTTTTTATGGTCTGTTATCTTTTTTTAATTTGTTTTAGTTCGTGTATAATTCCCGGTCATACTGGTAAAGAACTAGAAAATAGGTCAGTTTGTGAAGACGTATATATTTTTTGCGAAGCGAGAGCTTAATTTATCTCCATCGTTAATCAATCATGATCTGTGTTTGTTTATTCATTGCATTTTAAACAAGGTTATCAATTGCATTTTTAACAATATGATTGTTAGAATTTATTGTGTCCTGAATTCTAGTTGCGTCAGGTCGAACTCATATTCAATATTAAAATTTTTACGTTACTCTATATATTATTAAGTTTGATAAACTGATTAATAATATGACCCGAAATTTTGACTCTAGCAAGTAGTGACAGACTAAAAACCTATAAACCATGTGAACTCAACAAAACTCTAGAGAAGTGCTGCTGCCCATTTTATGCCTTGTCCTTTCAATTACGCCTTTTTTTATAAATAAGAAATCGACATCAATAATTGTAGGTGGCAATCTAAACAAGAAAGAATCACTAGATGATGATTCTCATTGGTCAATATTGCATTATTTGTAGTGTATTTCAACCATAATTTAAATATTTAGTGCTCGAGATGAAATATTTTAGAAGGAAGCATATATCATGAGATACTTGCACTAAATCGTAAAACAGATAAAAAAAAATAGGTTAAACAAGTTTTTGACCGCATTGATCCATAGTTTGGTTTTTTCACGCTCGTACGTCTTTTGACCTCCAGAACCATAAACAAAACCGTGACCCGTGATTTTAAGGAACCGTGACTGATTCCTGACACACAAGACTATCCCGGACCGAACAGAAACCCGTGAATTGAGCATGTTGCAAATCCGGGCCAATTTTGCCTACCACTGAGAAATTGAGTGTGCAACAATGGGAGAACAAGTTTACAATGGAATGGCTAAATGACAATTGCTAGCGATTCAAGCCTCGTCCTGCCTTTCCAACAGGGTCGTTGGAGAAGATATTGGGTACTTCTTCCAACTTCTGGAGAGTGTCTTGCTCAAATCCCAGTGGATGCAGGGTCATTTTCTCCTAACAACCACTCAAAAGTCTCCAAAAAGTGGATTTGAGCATCACTGCTGAGACCATCTCTAACCAGTCAATGTCAAAATACTATTTTTCTATATCAAAATAGCATTTTGTATCACTAAACAGTAATTTCATCTCCAACCCAAAATGCCAAAATGCTATTTTTTATACCAAAAAGAATATTCTTTACATATTTTTTCACACTATAATTTATATATTTTACACATTAACCCCTATAATTTTAATATTATACCAATTGTTCATACTCAAATTTAACATTTATTCAAATAAACCAATAATATATAAATTAATATATATATATAAATTATTTATTTTTTATACATATTAATTTAACAAAGATATATATATTAATATTACCACTCATAAATAAATAAATAAAAACAACTGAAACTTAATTAAAAAGAAAAAGAAAATTACAAGTGCATAAAAAAAATACAACTAAAATATAAAAAAAAAAAAAACTACAAATGCATAAAAAAAATACAACTTAAACATAAAAAAAAAAACTATATATATTCAATCATCTGAGTTTGAATATTTCTCCCACAGATGATTTACAAGTGCATTACGAAGTGCAAAATATGCATCTCTATCTCTGATTTGTCTATATCGACCGATGAAGCGTTGAAATCGTGTATCTTCGTCTAACACCATTTCAACTTCAGGAGGTGATGTTTCTATTAGTTGCTTAATCGGTGCATTTAGATCACGTTCATCCTCAATTATCATGTTATGCATAATAATGCATGTTGTCATTATGTCATGCAATACTTCTTTGTGCCAAAAACGCACGGGTCCTGCAGTGATAGCGAACCGCCCTTGGAGAACTCTGAAAGCACGTTCAACATCTTTTCGACATGCCTCTTGTCGCATAGCAAAATGTTTTTTCTTTGCACCTTGTGGCCGGTGACCAAGAGGAAGCTTGTGGGCTATGGAGGCGTAAAGTGGCAAGCTAATGGCCAAGAGAGGAGCATGTGGCTATGGTTGATCGGGAACTTGTGGGCTATGCATTGGGGTTTTTCTATAAATAGCGTACGTGAGGTTGCCATAAGTTACCATTCCATCTTTTTTGTTATTTGCTTTTTCCAATTCTTATCATCTATTTCATCACAAACTAAAAATGTCTTCTCGAAGTTCTGGATATGCTAATATTGAAGATATAGTACTCTGTCAAGCGTATTTAACTGTTACCCAAGACCCTATTACGGGTAGGTACCAGAATGCTGAGCGGTTCTGGTCTCGGGTTGAAGAAAAGTACAACGAAGAAAGACCTTCTAATATGGAGCTTCGTAAAGGTAATTCTCTCAGAAGTCGAATGCAAGTTATAAATGCGTCGGTGAAGAAACTAAAAGGTTGTGTAAGACAAGTGAAAAATACGTATCCAAGTGGTGCTTCAAACGCCGATATTGTGAGTTTTGTATTTTTTTTTTACTTATAACATTTTATTTTTTTTTCTATTATACTTACATTATATTCATTATGATTTTTAGTTAACTCGAGCAAAACATTTATTCATAGAGGACCCGAAGTACAAGAAAGGTTTTAAATTTGATCATGTTTGGGACATGGTTAAAGATTTTGCCATGTTGAAAGATCATGTAACAACTGCCAGAAATGCAATCGGGCGGCAATATGTAGTTGACGAGTCATCACAATCTAACAATCCTACACTTGAGACCCCTCATACAACATCTCCTGGTATTTCTGCATTTTCAATTGATTTAGATGACAATACTTCTGGCAGTACGTCATCACAACGACCAACTGGGGTGAAAAAAGTTAAATTAAAAAGGAAAATACAGGATGACATGTCTGCTAACTTTGATATATTGGACAACAAAAATGAAGAATTGAAGATATTATTACAAAAAAGTTACGAACAAAAGCAGAATCAAATAGAGGTCCAAAAAGAACAAATGCAGATGCAACGTCAAATGATAGAAATCAAAGAAAAGAATAGAGAACTTAAAATTATGTTACTAGATCCTAATAATATTAGTGATCCAGCTCGACGCGCCTATATTGTTGCTGAACAGGCGCGAATTTCACAAAAAAGTTATGACCAGCAACAACATGTGTCTTCAACAAGTAATGATTTTACATCTTTATTTAATAACATCGGAGGGTCTGGATCCGATCTACCACCCTATTATTAATATGTTAGCTGTATTGTGTCTATGTAATTTTTAGTTATTTGATGTAATTTGAAATTGAAAGTTATTTAAATTTGTGTAATTTTTGTCATTTAAAGTAATATTTATGTATTTTGTAATTTCTGTTGTCTATGTAGTTTTTAGTTATTTTTGCAATTTCAAGTTAATATTTGTAATTTTATTGAGTTTGTTATGTATAATGTGGGTGTAATTTTTTTTTTTTTAGGAATACGTAATTTTGAGTTGTATTAATATCAATACAACTATCCTATTTTATGTAAAATATCAAATAAGTCAAATTTTTAGGAATATTAAATTTAATATTAATTATTTTTAATATCTTTTAACATTTTAACCAGTACTAATTACAACAATTAAATTATTAAATATCATATTGAAATAAATTAATACATAAATTAAAAAAATGATAAATTTACAATTTAAAATAAATAGAAGGACTAAAAAAAAATAGCATGGATGAACAGTGGTAATGCAAATTTGCATCATCACTATTCATGTTTGGATCAAAATGACATTATGCCATTTATTTTTACATCCCATTGGAACTTGGATGATGAGAAAATGCATCATCCCATTGGAGATGCTCTGAGTAACACAAAATGGCAAGTTCTGACTTTTGAGGCCCACTTGCAGCTGTCCTGCTGTTCCTCTACAATAATGGAGTTTTAACTTCACAGGGAACTGGGCTCCTTCCTCGCATAAAAAATAAAAATAAAAATTTGGCACAAAATCAGTCTTTTCAACACATGGACCAGCCCCCATCATCTTGGAAGTTTCCCTCACATCTTGACTTTCAGCCAATTTTGGACTCTTTTTGAGAGATCATTCTCTATATGATTTATGTTTGAAAACATGTTTAGATGCCAAATGATATGGGCAGGACAGAGATAGATGGGTTTAATAAAGACATGAAAAGGCTGATTCACATAGAAACAATTTGGTCTAAAAGCACATCCCAACAACAGAACTTACAAAACAGAGAGAGAGAGAGGAGAAAATATAAGGAATGAGGATAGAAAAACTAGCTGGGAAATTCTCCCACGTCCACGATCCACCCATAGGAAGTCAGTCTGTAGCCTTCATTTCTTCACTTGTATTCCAAAATCATATTGTTCTCTGGAGCTAATCCCACGGTGGCCCTCATTATGTTCTCTAGCATTGCTCTTTGTTTCGATAGCGCATTTACGACTGGTGTGCCCGGAGGAACCTGATTTTGAAAACAAAAAACGATTTCAATTCTACCCTATTTCGGTTTTAGTTTCTCTAAAACTGTCATGAAAACTGAGAGCTCAAGCATGGTTAAAAACAATAGAAGCTATGAACATTTCAGCATTAAAAGTATGAGTGGAGATGACTATTTTCTACTTACAAGTGGGGCTTTAGTGAGGTAGCTCAGGATAGTAGCAACAGGGTGGAAAGAGTGAAATTTTCCCTGCACAAAACCACATCTTCACTTAGAAACAAACACTTTTTTTTTTTTTAATTTCAGTATTTTCCAACAGAAGAAATAAGAGTTTTTTTCGCAGACCTCTCCTTCGGCTTTGAGCTGGATTCGAGAACTGAGCTCAGCGAGAAGAACCAAATCCAGTATAATGGGTGCAGCCAAGAGTGAATCCTCACACGTATTGTGCAAGACAATGGTGCTTTGTCCTCCCATGAATATCTCTGAAGTATACTCATCCATGGCCCTCTTGCTATCTCCTACGTAGGGAACATACTACAATTCCAGACGGTGCCATAAGTATGAGACTAGAGGCTAACACAGTCTTTTGTGTGCTCTGAGGGAGGAAAGGATAAGTACCTTAATAACAACAACGTGGTCGGGATGCTCTCCGGGCTCGTAGAGAATGCCATTGCTTGAAACCATATCATCCACAACATTGCTTTTTGAGATCTCTTTCGATCGGAAAGTTTGAGGGGCAGAGAGATTCATTCCGTCATTGTTTCCCAGATGGTTGTAGCTCACAATTGAAGTCGGCTACAATAGAAAGTGGTAGTTCTTTAATTTTGCACCAGGATGTAGACATATTTACTAGAAATTTGTTCAGAATTATACCTTAATACCAGCTCCAACTAGGAAATCTACTAGGACAGACTTCATTTTGGTTTGTCCACTTTTAAAATCATCCCCACCAATCAAACTATTTCTCATGATGGCCAAATCAATCAACCCTTCAAATTATATGACAAAAATCAGAAACCCTTCGAAGGACATTCAATTTCTGAATACTTAGTAATCTAAAAACTTGCTCTTAGCTACCTGGTACGAAAGTATTCTGAGGGCTTCCATTGATGAAAGGTACATTTTCAAGAACACAAGCAATTGCGAACAATGTTGAAGGAGATATTTCAGACTCGTTCTTCTCCACTGAGTTCATAAGATTCTCCATCGTATCATTCAATCCGACAATTACATTGCTGTACCTCTCCGTGTTAGCAGTCCAAAGCACCACAATCTTATCCACCTTTGTTTTTTCTTTAAACTCCCTGATTTTTGCATAAAATTAACACAAACATCAAATTTAATGCCGTCTTACACATCAAAAAGCATTAATTGACATATTAACATTTGACTGCAGTATCTAACATCCCTAAACGTCCAATTAATAGGAGAGGTGCATACTAATCCCCTATCAATCAACCATTTTTTCATGGAGGACTGGTAGTATTGTGCTGCATGTGCTTACCTAATATCCCTCATGACCTGCTGCATTTGTTCTTTCTTGGTTCCTTTGATGACATTGTTGGCACGTGAACCTTGATTAGCGGCAATGAAATCAGGATCGTAGATTCCCGGAAGTGGAACCATTGATTCCATGTAGGGTCTCAGTTGCTTTTGCAGATCGATGTCGAAGACCTTAGCCCTGGCCATGGCATCTGCCAAGTTCATATCACTAATGTCCCACCCCCCAAATACAATATCATCTGGATTAACCTAAAAAATAATTAAATACGCAATTTAAAACGTTCATATAAAGACATTGCTTCAAAAGACATAATCTTGGAAAAATGGCTGATTACCATAGGAAGCAAGCACTTAAATGGGGCGTAAATCTCTTCTCCATTGAAGGAACCAACTCTGATAGATGAAGCTTGTGTCAGCGAACCGAAGTAATTCGCTTGCTGCACTTTGTCCTTGGTTGCCCAGGAGATTCCCCTGAAAATTTTCAATGTCAGATCTTAATAATCAAACTTCATAGATACATCTAATTGCATGCATGATTTCAGATTTGATCTCAACGCAGGCAATCTAACCGAACCAATAGAATACATCAGATTTTCGATCAAGCGAATAACAATTTCTTAATTAAATGAAAACAGAGCAGAGAACATACTCCCTATTGGCTATAACGCCTCCTGTAAGAGTCGAGCCGTTGTTTCCACCCCATCCAACGAGCAAAACCCTGAGTAAAACCGCATGCAATTAAATAGGAAAACAAATGAAACAAAAAAAGCTCGAAGAGTTGGCGAAAATGGAGGATTTAGAAGCGAACCCTAATTTGGGAACATGAGTATCAGTTTTGAACTCGTATTTGACGGTTTTAGGTTTGACAATCCACTGATAAGTCCCATTCCGGTTTTCATGCACAAGCTCTGTGGTTTCGTAGTTGTAGACGGAATGAATCTCATTTTCTGAGTACTTAACGTTAGGGCTCTCTACCTTGAAGCTCTCGATGAACATTTTTCTTTTTGTCGCCGAGAAAATGGAAGGGAAAATGATAGAGCGATTTCCGACGAACCAAACAGGAAGAGGAGAGACCGGCTCCGACTTCTATGTCAGCTCTCAACCGGTGCAAACTCTGTGCTCCACCGCATGGTACCGCTGCCTCGTATTTATAGAAGAAAGTGGCTGATTTCAACACGTGGCAGAATAAGAGATGATCTGGGTCCACTTATTTATGAAATTAATATTATTTTTTAAATTAAATTATTTATTTCTTACAATTTTAAATTTTTTTTAGGGTGGGGAATGTTGCCGGTTAAAATGGAAACCGAACATTGGGTTCGGCTTGATTTCAATTTTGGTAAAACCGATTTTGGATTCAAACCGATCCGAATGGTTTGGTTCTCGATCTCTTTTCTCAAAAACTAATCAAATCGAATTTCTAATATATATATATATATAATTTTTTAAATTTTATATTAAAAATTATAAATTATAGAATTAAATCGATCAAAATCGACCCAAATCGAGTTTAAACGATCAAAACTGAACTTAAATAAAGTTTAAACCAAACAAATCATGAACAGAAACTAAATTGAAACCGAACCGTGCAAAACCAAAACTATAGGTCTGGTTCAGGTTTGGTTCAGAGGGCCGATCGGTTCGGTTTGTGTTATTTTCTATTTCCGTCATTTTTTATATATATTTTTTATTTAAAAATTAAAAAAAAAACAATTATTTTTATTTATTTTTTAGAGAAGAATATTGAGTGATCAGACCACCAGGACACGTGGCAAAATCATGGGGTTCACTAAGAAGATTCTAGTAGATGTTTTCTCACGCGCGGTTGACGAACGCGCAAATCAAGGAAAGACGTCACATGATGAGTAATGTGTACGGAGAGAGCGAAGCAGAGACACATGGCATGTTTCTTTTTTATTAAGTTGATGACATCACCAGATCTTATTACTTTATAGGTGCCCTTTTTATGTAATGTTTTTAATTAAAATTCCCATTGTTTTAGAGTAGATATTAATTTTAATACTAATTAAAATTGATTATATGGTCATTTTAAGAATAAAATAATTAATTTCTAATAAATAATACAATAAAAAATAAAGAAATTTCAAAATACGACACTGCTACTAGACTATAATTTATTTTCTGGACAGTAAATAAGACGAGACTGAAAAAAAGAAGATTTGAAAATTAATACGAAGAATTAATTAGAAAAATTTCAACAAAAGTACATAACGACGGGAGTTGTAAGGTGACAAATTCATCAAGTTTGGTTGATCGATCGTCAATGCTTGATGTTGACAAGGTTGTCAATGATTGGATATTGGTCGAAATTCTCTAACAACAATTCTTCGAGTTGTAGCCAATGACACCAAGTACTTTCTCTCCCAAATTACAAAAATAGAAAAGTGTAATACTTTTATTCTTTATGGCCAAGCTTAATTAACATCTTTTTGTTGAGTTTTCGTGATTTGTCTTCAATAAATAGTCGTGTCCAAATTGAGTTAGAATTGGCCTAACCAGACCGAACTAAAGTTTTCGGTTTGATTTGATTCCAATTGTAGGAGAATCGAATTGAGAACTAGATAGGTTAAAGTCAAACGTTCATGGTCGTAATTTTGCATAACAGACCTAAACCGAACCGAACTAGTATCATATGATTATTTAAGTGTTTCATTTGTTTATTTTATAACTTACAAACCAAAACTGACAAAAAAACTATCTAGAAAAATCCATTAAAATCAAGTCAAAACTTACTAAAATGCCGTCAAAACCGAACTTAACCCTAACTAAAAACTCGACTCGATTCTATTAAGTCTTCATCATAGCTTAGTTTGTTTTTAAGTTTTGAAAATTATAACTCAACCTATCGGGTCGGATCTAGTTTATGATGGAGGCGAACTGAATTGGCACGATACCACCCTTAACTATCGATCGATTCACCCAATAGTTTATCTTTAATTAGTCAAGAAAGATGGGGCTGGTGGGAAAAGGGAAGAGCCAAAAGAGGGCACGGAAGCAAGAGAAGCCACCTCACTCCCCCCTTCACAATCATCTTCATAGAGGCGTATTCTCATGGAGCTCCAAGGATTCTTCTTTTTCAGCCCCTCTCCTTTTCTTCCAATTGATTGCCATGAAAGAGACCTCACCATGATTCCAGTGGTCCCTCACCCTTCCACTTTCGCTCAATAGGAAGAAAACTTGTTAAGTGTGACAAGTACAACAAGACTCGAATGTTAAGATCGTAAAAAAGTAATATTACGACCGACACGCTGATCACATAAAAATGGGATTTAATAATTTCTCAAAATGGAGATAGAGGCCCACAACTTTTAACTTGGGATTGTGATCCTTACGTGAAAGGCGGTTGATCTCTTTCTCTCTTCACCCATTTAGTGGGTAGGTGCAAGGAGAGGTCTTCAATTAACTTTAGCCTATGTTTTCGACTAAGTCAATCGAGCATATGTACAATGTAATCGAGAAATATAGCAGAATCGTTCGAAGGGAACTAGTGAGTAAAAAACGTGATCTCTCAGATTTATTGTAGTTTCGAAAGTGTCGATGCAAAAATGTAGATACATTAGTTATAGAAAGAGGGTGGTTTTATACCATTGAAAAGCCTTTTCTTTTCTTGTTTCTATATATATCTTCATTCTTTTGTAGCTGTGTTACTCCGGAAGTCAATTTGTGCTCGCATGAAATGATTAAACCTTGTTATTGTCAATTGTCATGATCGTCGTAATCTGTTTAAGTTAAGTTTAAAGAACGACGAAATAGATAAATGTAACAGTTTAGGGTTTCAATTCTAATGTAAATTTCGAAATTCTCAAATCAATCCAAATTCAAAACTTAATCTATGATTTGATTCTAAAAATTCCTATAAAAAAAATTAGCTCAAATCAAGGTTATATTTGATTTTACTCTCCCTAACTGACCAAGTAGTCAATTAGTAGCTAGGAATCCAATTTGAAGATCGGGTTTGTTGATTTTCAGCAAAAAAAAATTCAAGTGAATCTCGAATTTGAGGGAAGGGAGTTGTTATGAACCTCTACTATAAATGGAGAGACTCGGTGAAGGGGAAAAGCACACCAAAGCGCTCTCTCTCTCGAGTTCTTATTCGGAGTAGAGTTCTTATCTTACCTCCCTCATTCTCCAACCACCACTTGCCGCCCAAAATCAACTGGAGTTCTCCATGAACTCCGAACAAATCTATGTCGAAACTCTTCTCTGGTTGAGACCTCCTGCAACACTCTGACGAACCACCTCCAAAGCGAAGAAACTTCCCTTCGACAATCCCTCTCTGGTGTTCTGGTGTGCGCGACGAAGGAGAAACGAGAAGAACCGCGAGGAAGAAGGAAGGAGAAAGAAGAAGGGTTCGGGTTTTCTTTAAAACCTAACCGGTTCACTTAAGGGTGGTTCAACTGAACCGGACCCGACCCGACCCAATTTCGACCAGAATTGCCAGGCCAAACCAGATTGCTTTCGAATTGTCAAAATTTGACCAAAAGCTATCCGAAACGATCCTAATCCGATCGTACCGATCTTAGAATAAATCGGTAACAAATTTCCGTTTAAATAATTTTGAAATGTATTTATTAGAATGGAAAATTAATATCAAATATTTTATTTAGGCAAAAAAAATATCAACAATCATCAGAATCAATCCAATTCGACTCTATTCTACCTAAGAGTACACATAAAAAATTTATACCTAAATTCTTCTAAAATTGGATTTATTTAAGTTGGAATTTGATACCAATATTTTATTTAAGCGAGATATTATTTAGAATATTGAAAAAGTTCTGATAACCCTAACCTCTCGGATTCCAGGTAAGTGCAAATACCACGTTTTCAATATTTTGGTTACTACCCTACATCACAAAATCTATATTATTTTCTTATAATTATTTTATTACATGATTATGATATTTGACCACGCATGTTTAGGCATTGACATAAAATTATATAAATATAAAATTAGTAGGACATTTTGTATGTGTATGAATGTGATGAAATTGACGAAAAATATATAATAGCAAAGTCTGAACTGTTGACTTATTGAGTGTTTAAGTCACAAATATGTCTTTGATGATGTGTTTGTATGGTTAACATTGTAATTTGATTATGTTTATTAAATGAGAATATTAAATTATGCATGAGATTTTAATCAGTAGGAAATACCCTTAAAAAGGGTATTTTTGTTATCTAATGAATCTGGTTAAGTGTTCTAGGTGTGATAGTTAAACAGAGCTGAGAATTTCATATCCGATATCCACCGGTTGAAGAAAAGAACTGCATCATCCGATAGGAAAACGACAAAAATCGAAGTCGTTCAGAGACTGCATCATCCGATGGGAAAACGACAAAACCGAAGTTGTTTTAAAGATTGCTTCATCTGATGGGTAAACGACAAAAAGCTAAGTCGTTCTGAATTACTTCATCCGATCGCTAAACGACAAAGGCGGAGTCATTCAGAATCACATCATCCGATGTACAGTGATTTCGGAAGACTTCAGCACTGCATCCACCGAAAGCGGATCAAGCATTTCAAAGTTACATCTTCCGAAAGCGGTTTAAGTTTTTAAAGATACATCAACCAAAACCGGTTCAAGCATTGTAAAGCTATATCTTCCGATCGCGGTCCAGGTTTATTTAGTTACATCTGCCGATGAACATCTTCCGCCAGTTTTTAAATATACCGCGAAGCTACAGTGTACGTCGTCCAGAAATTAAATTCCAGAGCATTAATGGCGTCGGGCGATTTGCAACTACAGACGACAACTGCTACCTGAAATTGTACGGTTGCTGCTCCAACGGTAACAAAGTTTCCATTATTGGATAAGGAGCATTGAAGTCAAGAGCCGATCAGCATACAGAGTATTTAAGCCAAGGTTAGAGCACGGAAGAACAACCTTTGAAAAATCTGCTATTGAGCCCTAACCTGCGAAATCTATCATATTCTGTATTTCTTCTACACCTCTCGATTTTAACTTGAGATTTAATCCTTGTGAGAGTGTAGTCTGTGCTTGTAATTTACAAACTCAAAAACTGTAAAGGCAGTAGATTGTCGCCCGTGAAGAACAATCCAGATCTGTGTAAAAGGCAGTAGATCGAAGCCCAAAATTTCGATCTGTGTTTTCTCGTTGAGGAGAAGGTTAAGAATCTTCAAGGGGGAGCCTTGGAGCGTGGACGTAGGCAAGTTTAGCCGAACCATGTTAAAAATCCTGGTGTTAATTTCTCTCTCTCTCTACTTTATTTGATTGTCTGCTGTTAGCCTTTAAGTTTTAAGAACACGAGAGAAATTATCTAGATTAATAAATTAAGTTTAAAAGTCTAATTCACCCCCCCTCTTAGACAATCTCGATCCTACATGAACGACAAAGAGGTGGCTAAGCTTGAACGAAAATAAGATGGCTACGCTTGAACGACAATAAAATGACTATGTTTGAACGAAAATGAGATGGCTACAGTTGAACGACAATGAAATAGTTATGCCTGAACGAAAATGAGATAATAAAGCCTAAAGACAATGAGAAGGTTAAGTCTGAACAAAAGTTGAAAAATGAGTTCCAACTAGTATGTAACTGTTAAGTCAGGATTCGGTAAAATATAATGTTAATTTTGTACCGTCACGTGTTTTCGTTTATTGAATTATTCTCATAGTTTGAAAATTTGTGATGTTTGTGAGTTTTTTATCTGAGGAAAAAATGACTTTGATCGAGAATCTCCTTAAGGCAAGCGAGTATACAGAAGAAGAAAATATTTTTGAATCAGAAGAAATAATTTAAATTTAGTATATTTCAGTCTTCGATGATATTTTATATTTTTATTTCAATTGAAATCTTGAATAAATTATACTGATTTTATCGTTAATAAAGTTTTATGAATGATTTTAATTCTATATTTATTTCGATTTTGACCAAGTTACTTAACGTTGTTTTTAAAAACTTCTGCTCATTTAATGATAAATATTTTAAAATTATGGTTATAATGCTAGTGTTTAAACTTAATTTGATAATCAATTTGAGAAATTTTTTTTAGAAGTTTTCGAATTAGGGTTTGAAATTGGGAAAAAAATGAACTTAAGATTTCGGGTTTCACAATAAATATGTAATTATTTTTTGCAACTTCTAAAACATGCAAGATTTTACACTCGATATAACTGCTAAAATTCATACAATAGCAAACCCACTTATGAAGTATGACTCTAGGCGCCAATGAATCGACTAGGGAAACTAGATCTACATAGTAAATCAACGGGGAATGATGGGTTGTCATTTACGTCCATCCTAAAACACTATACAGTTGGAACGACTCGAATTAAACAACATTAACTAAGAAGCCATTCACGTAGGTTTTTCCAACCATCTAAAATCTTATGTCCTTCCGAGCCAATTCGAGTGAATGAATTCTACCAGTTGTTGGTGTTACATTTTGTAGTACACATACTATATTGTAATTTATTACGAAGGAGCTAAACCATTAAGCAGATTGCCATCGACCAATTTGAAGAACAATAGTCTTTTTTCGAACAGGCACAAACAAATATGCAAATACGAGTCACAATAACAACAAACTCAGAAAGAGATATAACCTTACATTGAAAAGTGGAGTTGCACACAGCAAAGATGTCGATGACCAAATGATTCTTTGCTCCTCAAGCATCCCCATTTCCAATCAACTCCAGCAGCATTTTCTCATAGTCTCCAGAAGAGTCCTTACCAATTGCCTGTTCAAGAGTAATGCTGTTTCGGCGATGGTACTCCTCTTTGATCCGCACCATGTCTACCTCGGTTCGAGTGGCAACCACTCGAGTTAGAGCCCACTCATCAGTCCCCAGCTTGTTGATAGCAAGTCGAAGAACCTTCTCAAAGTATTTTTCTGGGGTGGTTAAGCATGTAAGTGCTGCTCTGACCAAGTTGAGGTATTCATTGTCAGGATCGGCTTCCAAATCCTGCAAATAGAAGCCTCTCTTGACAGTTATAAATCATAGTAAATTGTTTCACAGCTTCAATATGTTTACTGATTATCAAATAACCTCTGCATAAAACTTCTCACCGGATCCATAATTTAGAACCCATCAGAATTCGTTTTCTGATGTTTGCTAGTCATTTCCTTGGATGCTAAAACTAGAGCCATATCATGACAAGTAAACTTAAAAAATGTGAATGACACCTAGAGTGGTTGTGTATTCTTTCCTGTCCAATTTTCACATGAATCACTTAAACTTGCTTTGTTTGCCTTGGCCCAAAATTCTAACTTGTAAGTTACAAGAGAAGGAAGAATCACTCTAAACTTCAAAAGCTTCATTTTCAAAGGTGAAACGAATAGAGCATTGATAATCAAATATAACAAGAAAGCCATGGAATTGACCCCATCAATTGTAATAATCTCACAACTGTTAAATACCTTGCTGATGGCATTGCCAAACTCATTATTGTAGTGGTTGAGGGTCGCATTCAACTGCGCTTTGCTCCTTGTTGTAATGATCCTTATAAGTTCCTCATTGTTGTACTCCTTGTCCGTGATCTTTTCACGGAGGATTTTCGCCTCTGTCCTGGCTAAGGTCATGTTCACTTCATCTCCTTCATATCTTAATGAGCTCACAAGAGGAACCAAAAGCTGCAAGAAAAATACAGTGGATCCCAGTACCAAGGTAATATCATTTTGTAATTTTTTTAAAGAAATGTCAAACCAGCTGACATGAATATATTTGCACAAGATTTATTAAAATTATGATTAAATTTTCGCACCACCACCAGCCCACACATTTTCTTTAACAGAAATAGTGGGTTGCCTCCCTCCATAAAAGAAGAACAATTAATAATAACTGGTTGACAAAGGTTATACCCTGCGGATGTCTCCGGATGTATGATATGCAACATCTTCTTCGAGGGATTTTTTAGTACGAATGTGATAAGCCTGTCTAACTTTGAAAAGGTCAAGGGATGATCTAGTGCATGCTATTTCCATGATAACCCAATTGCTTGAAGTCAATCTCTTTGTTGCTTCATTAGCCAGATACGCATCTCGCTCCGCTGGTTCCAGTGTCCATAAAAGTACAATTCGCTGTCAAGATAAAACAAAAAGTCAAAACAGGTAAGAACGTTATAAGCCGAATGAATGGTAGTAAAGGTCCTCTCAATCTAAGGATACACAAGCATCCAACCATGCAAAGGAAATTCTCCAATTAGGGGCATGGGCACCACAAAAACTTAATCTTCCACATAATCATGTCGATTCTTACAGATAAACTACACCAAAATCTCACCTCAAAATCACTAGTAAGTTCCTTTTCTAGAGCTTTAAGAAGATCTTCACCATGAGTTTCCGCATACGTTTTTCGAATTATGTTTCTCTGAGCTGCATTTCTGTGAGCCAATATTGATATGATTAATTCCTCATTCGTTCCCCAACCTGAAAAGTTTGTCTCCGCCACATTAACCTTAACTCATCCAATAGATTACGTGTATGAGCGAGTTTGTCTAAAAGGTGCTTTGTAAGGTAGGAAAATTGCAAAAGAAATGCATCATCTATTAATTCAAGCAATCAAGAAGATGAAAAACAAATTAAAATCACATTTCAACAAAATGAACACGGATCTAGCAATAAGCTGCTTCCGTAGTTCTAAGGGTAACTAGAGCACAGATCAATGCTGAAGAAGTATAAAAACAAGGAGAATCTGATTCAGAACAAGACAAGGTAAAGAGGGAGCTGATCAGATCCCGCATCGTTAAGTTCCTTTCAACTCCTTTCTGCCTAGCAGAAAGATCAGTTACCAATAAAGCAAACGGCACAAGAAATTGATCAAAATCATGGCCACACTAGCTGATGCGATATTATCGAAACTTCCATCCGATCACAGTCAAAACAAAAATCCGGCACAAGTAATAACTTTCTAAAGAGGATCAAAACGGAGATCTTCAACGATCCAACCACGATCAAATCTATAAAGACAAAAACTAAGCGAATAGAGCTAATCAATCAGCTTAGTCGCGGGAGAGTCAGAGGTCACCATGAAAAGCTTTTCGAAGCTCCTCACAATCTTCCGCCGGAGAAGGAACCGATCCTGGAACTCTGAGAGTCGACATAGCAGAGCCGTTCAAGTAAAATCTGGTTAATCAGGATGAGGAATGGGCAGAAAGAAACAGAGAGGCGTAGGAGAGGCTAGGTAAGGGTATTTATATAGAGGCGGAAAATAGACGACGTGGAAATCATTACGAACAAGACACCAAATCCAATACATCTTTCCATCTTTAGAAATTATATTTAAATGCTAAAGGACAGATCATCGGAATTGCCGCCAAATAATATTTTTCAATTTCATAACGTCATATATTTTTGGGTTTTTTTTAAAAAAAACCTCAAACTATCGGTTTATTTTAAAAAAAACCTTAAATTTGACTATTCATCAAAAAAAACCTCAACTTTTCGTAAATATGCAGTCTAAACCTCACAGGGGGGGTCAGCAGGCCGTCCTCCTCAATCGAGTACGGCCGGTCCAGCTGAACCGACCGTACTCGACTCATTTTGCAAAGTTTTTGCAATTTTTTGGGGAGAGTGCGTACTCCACTAGAGAGAGTACGTCCTCTCCTAGAAGAGGACGTACTCCACTGGTTAAAACCCGTGACTTTTGTCACGGGTTTCATTTTTTAGTGGAGAGTACGTCCTGTCCAGTTGGACAGGAAACTCGACCCCCTATTTAAAGTCAGACCTCGGCTTTAAAAAAATCACAAAACTTCTCTCAATTCTCTCTCTCGTTTATTATTTCTCTCACTCGTTTTTTATTTCGACGATAATTTTTCGCGTTCATCTACAACGTACGAAGGTTTTTTTTTATCATTTACTTTACACATCCAACAAAAAAAAGAGTTTTTTTTTTTTAAAAAAACCCTAAAGTAAGGATTGGTAGTAAAAAAAAAATCCTTAAAAAATACTATTCATCGAGTAAAACCTTAAAGTATCGAAAACATGCAATTTCAACCTCGCAGGAGGGTGAGAAGGTCGCCTTTCGTTACAACTTATCTTGCAATTTTTGCAAACTATGGAGGCCGAGTACGGCTGGTCCAGCTAGACCGGCTGTACTCGGTAACGAAGGACGACCTCCTCACCCCCTGCGAGGTTGAAATTCCTTGTTTTCGATACTTTAATGTTTTACTCAATAATAGTATTTTTTTAAGGGTTTGTTTTTTTACCACCAACCCTTACTTTAGGGTTTTTTTTAAAAAAAAAAAAACTCATATACAAGGTGTAATACCCAGTTGTACGGACTCGAATATTTTATTACTATTATATTATGGGATGACATTTTTGTAAATATGTCAAATCAGGTCCGATTTACGAAAAGAAAGCGTCATTACGATCCTAACGAGTAATTGAAATTTTAAGGAAATTATGAGAATTTTCGGAGATTAAACGCTATATTCCGAGTAATTACCACTATCGTAAAGTAAATGACACTTTAATAAAAATAGTAAACGAGGTCCAAATTGTGAACGGAGAGTTTTGTTAAATCCCAAATAACAAGTTGGACTTATGGGTGAAATGTGGAAATTTAGCGAAACCGAATAGCTAGACGATTAACGAACCGAAAGAAGAAATCTATATAAAAACTAAAGAAGGGCAAAATTGTCATTTAACATTTAAATTATTAATTTTCTATTTAAATCAAAATCTCTTTCATCGATTTCATTCTAAAAATCAAAACTTCCAAAGAAGCTCTCCCTCGCGATTTCACCCTGCCCGCGCGACTATTCCTTCGATCCGACCTCCGATTTTCATCCCGTTCGTTCCGTTATCTTCACGTGTTCTACTCCTCTCGCAACTCTCGGTATGTCTCTGTAGTTATTAAGCGTTAAAAATCCGAGTTTCTTAGAGTTTTAAACATTTAGGTTCGTTTAGGGTTTCGATTAAAAACGAGATTTAAAGCTCGTAATTAATAGGTTAACCGAGATTAAGTATATAAAGCACGTATTTGACGTTATTGGACGAAGTTAAATCAATTTGTGAAAATGTTAAAAATTGAGAAATCTCGGGTTTTCGAAAAAGTTCGTAATTCGAGAATTTAGGTGCCGAGCGTAAATTGCTCGAATAAAAAGCTCGATAAATTGGATTAGAACTTTAAGAAGTTTCCTTAGTTAAGGTTTTGACAAATTGGACGTTTATTAACTTAAACTAGTTTTAACGTCAATCCTCGTATATTGTTTAGGTAAACAGTGCTCGTGGACGAGGCTTGGATTGCAGCGTGCACGAGGTAAGTTCTCGTGATTCTTCTTTGGCCGATTGGCCTACACCGTACATCGAACGTCGTCTCGAGGAGTTTTGGAGATGCCCTTAGTTAGTTTTGCTCGGTTTGGGTAGCTAGGTCTTAGGAGTTTATAGTTTATGCTTTTACAGTTTTGATGGTACCTGTTATTGCTTGTTTACTTTCTGATAGAGAACTGTTCACGCATTCACTTGATTTTAAAGAAAAGCATGAAAATGAATTTCCGCACAGAGTTTTCAAAGATAACGTAAAGCATAGCATGGCCGAAAGGCACAGAGGCCGAAAGGCACATAGGCCGAAAGGCGCAGAGGCCGAAAGGCACATAGGCCGAAAGGCGCAGAGGCCGAAAGGCGCAGAGGCCGAAAGGCACATAGGTCACGCGAGGTTGGGCTCAGGCACGGCTGTACGTGTTGTAAGCGTGCACCCCCCGCCTTTAGCTGGAAAGAGTAGTCCGCCTGCTGGATGAGCTCTCTCTGGTTAGAGGGATAGGATCTCGGTGGCACCCACAGAGCATTGCATAGAAAGATAAAATAAAGCATGATTTAATGAATTCATAGCACAGCATGCATAGCATTTACGTAGAGCTTACTGGGATTTTATCTCATAGTGTATATGTATGGTGTAGGTGACATAGATTTCGAGGTACCAGGTGAGGACGATGTCCCTCCACCTGAGGCATAGCCCAGTTGACGGAGGATGGCTGCGGTGGTGTGCTGGCGCAGTCGAGGCTTCATCGACCCGTGGGGACAGTATGTATAGATTTTGGGAACGTTTTGGGATAATTGATAGAATATGTATAGGATGTTTAGGCAATGATTTTGTTTTGAAGTTTTGGAACTGTTTGGGTAAACTGTTTATAGAAAATGTTTTGGTTTGAAGCTTTTATTTGATCGTTTTGAAAGGTTGTAGGTTTATTACGGATAGTCTCAGTTTTTAAATATATCCACGCAGTTGGATTTTGCAAAGTCCGCTGTAAGTTGGTCGAATGTTGTTATTGTTGTGAAATGATGTTAAGGGTGTGAGGATTACTCTCTGGAATCGGATTCCAGAGAGTGTGTGCTATGCTTATTTGCTCTCTGGAATCCAGAGAGAAATTGCGGAAAATCATGAAACAGAGAAGAGAAAACAGAAGAGAGAAGAGAAAACAGAAGAGGGAAGGCAAAAATACAGAAGAGGGAGGGAGTGGGTCGCTGCAAAGTGCAGCGACTGGGCGCTGCACATTGCAGCGCCTGATCGCTGCACAATGCAGCGATCGTGCGCTGCATGGTGCAGCGCACACGGCGACCGTGCGCTGCAAAGAGCAGCGCCCGGTCGCTGCTGCTTTTCGAGGGCAGAATTCCGATTCTGCCCTCCCTTTATTTTAATTATAATTTATATTAAATATAGTTTTTTATTTAATTGTTTTAATTGATTTTAAAGTTAGATTTCAATTCCGATTTCAATTCTGATTTCGATTCCGGTTTCGATTTCGGTTTAGCTTCCACTTAAAGTTTAATTAAATTTATTAGGAAAAAAATATATATATATATATATATATATATATATATATTCGGGAAAAACGGGTACAGTTTTAGGGACGTTACAATTATGGTATCAGAGCCCCCGGGTTTTAAAATCGGTTCTGTAGACTGCTCGACTGCACAGCCACTACGCGGACATTCTTCATCAACTGTAAGTATGTTTATAGTCTTATTTGATTTCTAGTTTCTTAGAATATTTGTTTTAACTTTTATATAGGAGTTTATAAGTATGGTGCGTCCACGAAACGATCGAGACGACAGAGATGATACGATTGACACGCTCAAGGATTTTATTGCCCAGCAGTCTCAGCATATGGAGAGACAGGCTCAGCAGATGGAGAGACAGTCTCAACAGCTGGGTACCTTGATAGACCGAGAGGGTGTTAGAGCTCGGGAGGCAGCTATTCCGGGTAGCCGTGGGATGGAGAGATTTCAGAAGCTCCAGCCCCCTATATTTAACGGACAGTCTACGGATCCCTCTTCAGCTGAGGAGTGGATTCGCACTATGGAGGATATGCTGAGATACGCTAGCATTGAGGGCGAAGAGAAGGTTGCATTGGTGACCTACCACTTGGCACTGGACGCCAGATTTTGGTGGGATTCCATCCAGACGCATACTGATGTGACTATTATGAGCTGGGAGCGGTTCAGAGAGTTGTTCTACGACAAGTATTTCAGCCATACGGTACGGGAGGCGAAGATGGCTGAGTTTATGCAGTTACGGCAAGTCAGTTCTATTGCCGAGTACGT
This sequence comes from Begonia masoniana, assembly GCA_022432975.1. NCBI lineage: Eukaryota > Viridiplantae > Streptophyta > Magnoliopsida > Cucurbitales > Begoniaceae > Begonia > Begonia masoniana. Next base: position 617,539 of record CM039510.1, on the reverse strand, counting down.
GAGGAAGTTTGAGGCACTTTCTCGATTTGCGCCACGACAGGTCAGCGTGAACGAGGATAAGGTACGGAGATTCTTGCAGGGACTTAGCCAGGAGTTCCGGATGCGCCTTACTATATCAGGGGTACGTAATGTATCCTATGACGAGATTGTGGCCAGAGCGCTTGACATCGAGGCTGTTGAGCAGGGTTCTACTAGACCGAGGGAGCCATCTAAGGGCTTCTTCCGTGAGATCAGACCTCAGTCATTGAACCGAGGTTGGCAACCGAGAGCGCAGCCTCAGCAGCAGCCACAGAGAGGTGTGAAGAGATCTCTTGAGGGAGGTAACGACAGGGGAAAGGGAAAGCAAGTGCAGGGTGCTTCTCAGGCACCTATTTGTCCTAAATGCCAGAGAGAGCACGCTGGCCAGTGTAGATTGGGTATGAACGTATGCTATCGATGTGGTGATGCAGGCCATTTTGTGAAAGACTGCCCAAGGCCCGGCCGAGATCAGTTGGGCGGAGATCAGAGGAGAGTTGTGCCCAGGATCTTCGCTTTTATCGAGCCTGGAGATGTTGATAACGAGGATCAGCCTGCCGTGATAGCAGGTACTATATTGGTTACTGGTGTTCCGGTATTTTCTTTATTAGACACGGGGGCTACGCATTCTTTTATTTCCACCGCTTGTGTATCGAGATTGAGGCTTGCGCCTGAGTTAGCAGAATGCGAGTATAGTGTGATGCTACCTTCAGGAGAGCGTATGCAGTCCGGTCGCGTAGTCCAGGGCAGCATTATCTCGATTGGGGACCGTACTCTCTATGCTCGCCTTATTGTTATGGGCATTGAGCACTATGATCTCATCTTAGGGATGGACTGGCTATCACAGCACTTCGCCACCATCGACTGTCGATCCGGGATTGTCACTTTTCGACCTCCGGGTAAAGCTGAGTTTTCTTATCAGGCGATGAGCAGATTGAGTAACTCGCCTATTTCTTATTCCATGATGGTCAACGAGCAGTTCAAAGGTGCGTGCTCTATTTATTTGGCCTCTGTCTTTGATTGTCAGTTGCTCAGCGGATTGAAGCCGAGCGACATTCCTGTTGTCAGAGAGTTCTCTGGGATCTTTCTTGATGATCTTCCCGGGTTACCCCCAGACCGGGAGATCGAGTTCACTATTGATGTCTATCCTAACTCTGCGCCGAGGTTCAAGAACCCGTATCGATTAGCACCAGCTGAGTTGAGAGAGCTGAGGACTCAGCTTGATGAGCTGTTAGGGAAGGGGTTTATTCGACCCAGTGTTTCACCCTGGGGTGCTCCTGTTCTATTCGTCAAGAAGAAAGATGGGACCCTCAGGATGTGCATTGATTACAGGGAGCTAAATAAGCTCACGGTGAAGAACAAGTATCCACTGCCCCGGATTGACGACTTATTTGATCAGCTACAGGGTGCCCGAGTATTTTTTAGGATTGACCTGCGCTCGGGTTATTATCAGCTGAAGGTCCGGGGAGATGATATTCAGAAGACGGCTTTCCGAACGAGGTATGGGCATTATGAGTTCCTTGTCATGTCTTTTGGACTTACTAATGCCCCTGCAGCGTTCATGGATCTGATGAACCGTGTTTTCAAGGAGTATCTGGACAAGTTCGTGGTGGTTTTCATCGACGATATCCTGATCTACTCTAAGACCAGAGAAGAGCACGAGGAGCATCTGAGGATCGTTTTACAGATTCTGAGTCAACGCCAGCTCTATCCAAAGTTTTCGAAGTGCGAGTTCTGGCTTGACAGAGTGAGCTTCCTTGGCCATATTATATCACAGGACAGAGTTTTTGTGGATCCGAGCAAAATTCAGGTGGTCAGAGATTGGCCACAGCCGAAGAACGTACGTGAGGTGCGTGGATTTCTCGGATTGGCCGGTTATTATCGGAAGTTTATAGAGGGATTCTCGAAGATCGCACTTCCTCTTACACGATTGACTAGGAAGAACGAGAGGTTTGTATGGTCGTCTGCTTGTGATGATGGTTTTATGGAGTTAAAGCAGAGATTGACCACCGCTCCAGTACTGGCGTTACCTGTTGAAGGTGTCAGATACAGCGTTTATTGTGATGCGTTGGGAGTAGGACTCGGTTGTGTATTGATGCAGGAGGGGAGAGTTATTTCTTATGCTTCTCGGCAGTTGAAGCCGTACGAGCAAAATTACCCTACGCACGACCTTGAGTTAGCAGCTGTGGTCTTCGCACTGAAGATATGGAGACATTATTTATATGGGCAGCAGTGCGAGATATTTTCTGACCATAAGAGCCTGAAGTACCTATTTACGCAGAAGGAGCTGAACATGCGACAGAGACGATGGCTTGAGTTCGTCAAAGACTATGATTTTGACATCAAGTACCATCCAGGGAAGGCGAACAAGGTTGCTGATGCCTTGAGTAGAGTGCCTTCTGCGAGTCAGCCTTCACTTGCAGCGATGTCGGTTACGCTGCGGTCTGAGATTGAGAGGTTTGACGTGGAGATAGTGGCAGAGTTGTCCAGTATGCTCACCAACATTTCTCTCAGGCCGACTATTCTGGATCGTATACGCGAGGCTCAGCAGAGTGATTCGGAGTGTATGGAGCTTCGATCCCGCATGACATTGGGAGACTCGTCGGATTTCCATTTATCAGAGGACGGTATTCTGAAGTTCAGGCATAGGTGGTACGTGCCAAGCGACGAGGATCTGAAGAAGGACATATTGGCCGAGGCACATTCTTCGGCATATTCTGTGCACCCGGGAAGTACTAAGATGTACCGGGATTTGAAACAACACTTTTGGTGGCCGAACATGAAGGGGGAGGTTGCCAAGTACGTTGAGACCTGCCTAGTATGTCAGCAGGTGAAAGCAGAGCATCAGAGACCGGCCGGAGCGTTATTGTCACTGCCGATTCCGGAGTGGAAGTGGGAGCAGATCTCCATGGACTTTATTGTGGGACTCCCGAGGACTACGAGAGGCCATGACGGCATTTGGGTTATAGTGGACCGGTTGACAAAGTCGGCCCACTTCTTATCTGTGAGGATGGCATCGTCTATGGATCAGCTCGCCGAGCTTTATGTGCAGGAGATTGTCAGACTGCACGGAGTGCCAGTTTCTATTGTCTCACACAGAGATCCGAGATTCACATCGAAGTTCTGGAAGAGTTTACACAGAGCTATGGGGACTCAGCTTAATTTCAGCACAGCGTTTCATCCTCAGACTGATGGACAGACAGAGAGGACGAATCAGATTCTTGAGGATATGCTTAGAGCATGTGTGCTGGAGTTTCAGGGATCGTGGAGCAGATATTTGCCACTGATCGAGTTCTCTTATAATAACAGCTTCCAGGCTACCATTGGCATGGCTCCATATGAGGCGCTGTATGGTCGGAAGTGTAGATCTCCGTTGTATTGGGACGAGGTTGGCGAGGCCAGCATCGTTGGTCCTGAGATTCTACAGCAGACGGCAGAGAAGATTGCCGTTATCCGACAGCGTATTCAGGTAGCTCAGAGCCGGCAGAAGAGTTATGCTGACACGAGACGGCGAGAGCTAGAGTTCGAGGAAGGCGACGAAGTTTATTTGAAGGTTTCTCCATTCAAAGGCGTCGCGAGATTTGGAAGGAGGGGTAAGCTGAACCCTCGGTACGTGGGGCCCTTTCCTATTCTGAAGAGGATCGGGAAGTTGGCGTATAGGCTGCAGCTTCCGGCTTCTATGGAGGGTATCCACGATGTATTCCACGTATCTATGCTTCGGAGATGTTTGCGTGATCCATCTCATGCCGTGGAGACTACAGAAATCGAGGTACAGCCTACCTTGACTTACGAGGTGAAGCCGGTACGTATTTTGGAGTACTCTACCAAAGTCTTGCGCAACAAAGAGATTCCGCTAGTCAAAGTCCTATGGCGGAACCACGAGGTAGAGGAGGCTACGTGGGAGCGACAACAGGATATGATGACTAGATATCCTGGTTTATTTGCATGATTTAATTTTGTGGACAAAATTCTGAATAAGGAGGGTGGAATGTAATACTCAGTTGTACGGACTCGAATATTTTATTACTATTATATTATGGGATGACATTTTTGTAAATATGTCAAATCAGGTCCGATTTACAAAAAGAAAGCGTCATTACGATCCTAACGAGTAATTGGAATTTTAAGGAAATTATGAGAATTTTCGGAGATTAAACGCTATATTCCGAGTAATTACCACTATCGTAAAGTAAATGACGCTTTAATAAAAATAGTAAACGAGGTCCAAATTGTGAACGGAGAGTTTTGTTAAATCCCAAATAACAAGTTGGACTTATGGATGAAATGTGGAAATTTAGCGAAACCGAATAGCTAGACGATTAACGAACCGAAAGAAGAAATCTATATAAAAACTAAAGAAGGGCAAAATTATCATTTAACATTTAAATTATTAATTTTCTATTTAAATCAAAATCTCCTTCATCGATTTCATTCTAAAAATCAAAACTTCCAGAGAAGCTCTCCCTCGCGATTTCACCCTGCCCGCGCGACTATTCCTTCGATCCGACCTCCGATTTTCATCCCGTTCGTTCCGTTATCTTCACGTGTTCTACTCCTCTCGCAACTCTCGGTATGTCTCTGTAGTTATTAAGCGTTAAAAATCCGAGTTTCTTAGAGTTTTAAACATTTAGGTTCGTTTAGGGTTTCGATTAAAAACGAGATTTAAAGCTCGTAATTAATAGGTTAACCGAGATTAAGTATATAAAGCACGTATTTGACGTTATTGGACGAAGTTAAATCAATTTGTGAAAATGTTAAAAATTGAGAAATCTCGGGTTTTCGAAAAAGTTCGTAATTCGAGAATTTAGGTGCCGAGCGTAAATTGCTCGAATAAAAGCTCGATAAATTGGATTAGAACTTTAAGAAGTTTCCTTAGTTAAGGTTTTGACAAATTGGACGTTATTAACTTAACTAGTTTAACGTCAATCCTCGTATATTGTTTAGGTAAACAGTGCTCGTGGACGAGGCTTGGATTGCAGCGTGCACGAGGTAAGTTCTCGTGATTCTTCTTTGGCCGATTGGCCTACACCGTACGTCGAACGTCGTCTCGAGGAGTTTTGGAGATGCCCTTAGTTAGTTTTGCTCGGTTGGGTAGCTAGGTCTTAGGATTTATAGTTTATTGCTTTTACAGTTTTGATGGTACCTGTTATTGCTTGTTTACTTTCTGATAGAGAACTGTTCACGCATTCACTTGATTTTAAAGAAAAGCATGAAAATGAATTTCCGCACAGAGTTTTCAAAGATAACGTAAAGCATAGCATGGCCGAAAGGCACAGAGGCCGAAAGGCACATAGGCCGAAAGGCACATAGGCCGAAAGGCGCAGAGGCCGAAAGGCACATAGGCCGAAAGGCGCAGAGGCCGAAAGGCACATAGGCCGAAAGGCGCAGAGGCCGAAAGGCACATAGGCCGAAAGGCGCAGAGGCCGAAAGGCACATAGGCCGAAAGGCGCAGAGGCCGAAAGGCACATAGGCCGAAAGGCGCAGAGGCCGAAAGGCGCAGAGGCCGAAAGGCACATAGGCCGAAAGGCGCAGAGGCCGAAAGGCACATAGGCCGAAAGGCGCAGAGGCCGAAAGGCACATAGGCCGAAAGGCGCAGAGGCCGAAAGGCGCAGAGGCCGAAAGGCGCAGAGGCCGAAAGGCACATAGGCCGAAAGGCGCAGAGGCCGAAAGGCGCAGAGGCCGAAAGGCACATAGGCCGAAAGGCGCAGAGGCCGAAAGGCACATAGGCCGAAAGGCGCAGAGGCCGAAAGGCACATAGGCCGAAAGGCGCAGAGGCCGAAAGGCACATACGGTTGCCGAGCGTAAATTGCTCGAAATAAAAAGCTCGATAAATGGATTAGAACTTTAAGAAGTTTCCTTAGTTAAGGTTTTGACAAATTGGACGTTTATTAACTTAAACTAGTTTTAACGTCAATCCTCGTATATTGTTTAGGTAAACAGTGCTCGTGGACGAGGTTTGGATTGCAGCGTGCCCGAGGTAAGTTCTCGTGATTTCTTTTGGCGATTGGCCTACACCGTACGTCGAACGTCGTCTCGAGGAGTTTTGGAGATGCCCTTAGTTAGTTTTGCTCGGTTGGGTAGCTAGTCTTAGGAGTTATAGTTTATGCTTTTACAGTTTTGATGGTACCTGTTATTGCTGTTTACTTTCTGATAGAGAACTGTTCACGCATTCCACTGATTTTAAAGAAGGCCGAAAGGCACATAGGCCGAAAGGCGCAGAGGCCGAAAGGCACATAGGCCGAAAGGCGCAGAGGCCGAAAGGCGCAGAGGCCGAAAGGCACATAGGTCACGCGAGGTGGGGCTCAGGCACGGCTGTATGTGTTGTAAGCGTGCACCCCCCGCCTCTAGCTGGAAAGAGTAGTCCGCCCGCTGGATGAGCTCTCTCTGGTTAGAGGATAGGATCTCGGTGGCACCCACAGAGCATTGCATAGAAAGATAAAATAAAGCATGATTTAATGAATTCATAGCACAGCATGCATAGCATTTACGTAGAGCTTACTGGGATTTTATCTCATAGTGTATATGTATGGTGTAGGTGACATAGATTTCGAGGTACCAGGTGAGGACGATGTCCTCCACCTGAGGCATAGCCCAGTTGACGGAGGATGGCTGCGGTGGTGTGCTGGCGCAGTCGAGGCTTCATCGACCCGTGGGGACAGTATGTATAGATTTTGGGAACGTTTTGGGATAATTGATAGAATATGTATAGGATGTTTAGGCAATGATTTTGTTTTGAAGTTTTGGAACTGTTTGGGTAAACTGTTTATAGAAAATGTTTTGGTTTGAAGCTTTTATTTGATCGTTTTGAAAGGTTGTAGGTTTATTACGGATAGTCTCAGTTTTTAAATATATCCACGCAGTTGGATTTCGCAAAGTCCGCTGTAAGTTGGTCGAATGTTGTTATTGTTGTGAAATGATGTTAAGGGTGTGAGGATTACTCTCTGGAATCGGATTCCAGAGAGTGTGTGCTATGCTGATTTGCTCTCTAGAATCCAGAGAGAAATTGCGGAAAATCATGAAACAGAGAAGAGAAAACAGAAGAGAGAAGAGAAAACAGAAGAGGGAAGGCAAAAATACAGAAGAGGGAGGGAGTGGGTCGCTGCAAAGTGCAGCGACTGGGCGCTGCACATTGCAGCGCCTGATCGCTGCAAAGTGCAGCGCCTGATCGCTGCACAATGCAGCGATCGTGCGCTGCATGGTGCAGCGCACACGGCGACCGTGCGCTGCAAAGAGCAGCGCCCGGTCGCTGCTGCTTTTCGAGGGCAGAATTCCGATTCTGCCCTCCCTTTATTTTAATTATAATTTATATTAAATATAGTTTTTTATTTAATTGTTTTAATTGATTTTAAAGTTAGATTTCAATTCCGATTTCAATTCCGATTTCGATTCCGGTTTCGATTTCGGTTTAGCTTCACTTAAAGTTTAATTAAATTTATTAGGAAAAATATATATATATATATATATATATATATATATATATATATATATATATATATATATATATATATATATATATATATATATATATATATATATATATATATATATATATATATATATATATATATATATATATATATATATATATATATATATATATATATATATATATATATATATATATATATATATATATATATATATATATATATATATATATATATATATATATATATATATATATATATATATATATATATATATATATATATATATATATATATATATATATATATATATATATATATATATATATATATATATATATATATATATATATATATATATATATATATATATATATATATATATATATATATATATATATATATATATATATATATATATATATATATATATATATATATATATATATATATATATATATATATATATATATATATATATATATATATATATATATATATATATATATATATATATATATATATATATATATATATATATAATATTCGGGAAAAACGGGTACAGTTTTAGAGACGTTACACAAGGTGTTAAACCGATATTAAATTTTTTATGATGCATTGTTTATTAATTGTATTTTTATCCTGATCAGTACTCTCTACGAATTAAGTGGTGTAATTGTACTGTGTAAGTGAGTTCTGTCTAGGAGACTGAGTTTTAAGTGAGACTGTTTTTGACCCCTCCAGATTTTCTTAAGAACTTACTTTGAAAGGTAATTATGTCTAGCAGATTGTCCAGTACAGTCTTTCCTGGGAATTAACCTGATCAGTACTCTCCACGTTTTAACTGTTTCATTTAAATACTTTTATAGAATATAAAATGTAATTAATTTGCGACGAACATGATATGTATTTTTTTTTATGTTTTTCTCACTTGTACAATCATTATCCAAATTTTTTTAAAGATATTAATAAAATACATAAGTTAAAACGTGGAGAGTACTGATCATGATAAAAATACAATGAATAAACAATACATCATAAAAAATTTAATATCGGTTTAACATCTTGTATATGAGTTTTTTTTGTTGAATGTCTAAATTAAACATAAAAAAAAATACCTTCGTATCTTGTAGGTGAACGCAAAAAAATATCGTCGAAATAATAAACGAGAGAGAAAATTGAGAGAAGTTTTGTGATTTTTTTAAAGTCGACGTCTGACTTTAAATAGGGGTAAGAGTACGTCCTGTCCAGCCACTAAAACAATGAAACCCGTGACAAAAGTCACGGGTTTTAACCAATGGAGTACGTCCTCTTCTAGGAGAGGACGTACTCTCTCCAGTCGAGTACGTCCTCTCCTAGCAGAGGACGTACTCTCTCTAGTGGAGTACGTACTCTCCTAATAGAGGACGTACTCTCCCCAAAAAATTGTAAAAACTTTGCAAAATGAGTCGAGTACGGCCGGTCCAGCTGGACCGGCCGTACTCGATTGAGGAGGACGGCCTGCTGACCCCCCCTGCGAGGTTTAGACTGCATATTTACGAAAGGTTGAGGTTTTTTTTTTATGAATAGTCAAATTTAAGGTTTTTTTTAAAATAAACCGATAGTTTGAGGTTTTTTTTAAAAAAAAGCCTATATTTTTTATTTTGTTTTTATAATTTCAAGTTTCTCAGATTTTAATTTTTTTTTTTATTCACGTTAATGTAAAGATCACAAATGAGCGAGCTCGGCTCGACTTTACCCGTTTAAATTTGGCTCTCAAATTGACTCGGATTCAAAATTTTTTTGAGCGGGATCGTTAGGCTCGGCTCGTTTTTCTTGTTAGGCTCGGTGAGTTAGACATTTTTAAGATTTACTCAACTAGACTCGGTCAGATCGTTTGTTACCATAATTGTAAATGATTGACAATTAGATACGTGTCAACTTAATTAGTATGTATATAATGATGTAACCGTTAAATATTTGTAATAAGTGTAATACTTTTTTAGAATAATATTGTGTGTATTAGCTTATTTTACTCTCTTATAAAATTTTACTGACTTGTCAAACAATAATTGGTGCAATTAATGTAATAAATTATAACAAGTCATTTATTATATTAATTATATTTTAATTGCACCAATAATTTTTTTAAAAAGTAAAATAAGAACATTATTCTACTTTTTAACTAGTTCATCTCACATATTTTTTTTTCTCCAATAAATGTCATTTTATATATTAATAAAATAATTTTGTTAACTAAATGACTAACTATTATATTTTGACATTATAACTATAATTAATTATTATAATTTTACCACTTAATTTATACTTTTATATAAATTGAAAATTTTATGTATGTTAGACTTAATTCGTTAAGACTAGCAGACTCAATTCGGCTCATTTAACATTGGCTAGTGAGCTTACTCGTGTTAAATTTATTTTGGCCGAACTTGTTAAGCTCGGCTTGTTTATCTCGCTAGTCTCGGTAAGATAGATTTTTTCAGAATCAGTTCAGTCTGCTTGTTTGTCATCTCTACGTTAATGTATTTGTATCAACAAAAATTATATCATTTCTACTAGAAAAAATTTAATTGCTCAACGTGACTCCTTATTAGATGCCAACCAAACCTTTAGATAATTAGCCTAACATGATATTTTCTTTTTACGTGAACTTGTTGATGCAGATAGAAATAAAAACACGTAACATTTGTCGTTGATAAAAATTGATTGGATGGTCAATCAACTACAAAAATTGGAAATAAAGAACTTAATTTAAAAAATTAACAATATTAGAACGAAGTTCAAATAGTATTTGTAAACTATGTCAATCTCAAATATCACCTTTGACGATGAAGGTGGAAGTCATTCCGGAGTCGTTCATGATGTTGTAACACGATGTAGCATTCCTTAGCAAAACCATTTCAAGAGTTATTAGAACTCTAACTGCATTTGCCACTAGAAATTTTTAAATTTGAACATAAATCTCAAACAACACTACTAGAAAAAGGGCCAAAGTGAATGAATATCATCACTACGATAACAATACATGACTTTTTGTAAAGCCATTAGCAAATATTCTTTCATAATCTCTTAGTCTTCGTAATTTTCCACAAACATGCGGCAATAAATCCAATAACAAACCCGGATGGATTTAGCGAATCCATATATGCATTCACCAATGTATACGCAAACTGAGGATTTTAATACAATCAATCTCATAAATTCGACTTTAGGGTTCACAAACCGTTCTAAAAAAAATTGCAGATTCCTCGACCAAGTGACACCACGATGGTCAACAACTCACAATCAAAGATTGATAATTTCCTTGCTTTCATTTGAACCATATACTTGGTGTGAATTATCTGCTTCAATCACATTTTGTCCCTGGGTATTTTATTTCTTCTCGGAATCTTCGTTATTTGCACAATGGATATGTGTGTAATGTTCTATAGGTTTTATATTTATTTATGTATGTATACACACGTAACAATGGTCAAATGTAATATGCATAATCGTTATGTTATTATTACAACATATTATGGATATGTTATTATTACAACATATTATGGATATGTTATTATTACAACATATTATGGATATGTTATTATTACAACATATTATGGATATGTTATTATTAAAATAGATATACACATTCTCTCCCCCACAGATCCAAAAACCACGATGGTCAACAACTCACAATCAAAGATTGATAATTTCCTTGCTTTCATTTCAACCATATACTTGGTGTGAATTATCTGCTTCAATCACATTTTGTCCTTTGGTTTTTATTTTTGTGTGGGCTAATTTCTTTGTTGTCTATGATGACAAAGTATTTTGAACTCTAATTTGAATTACAATTGTTTTGTTTAGTCATTCGATGTTATTTGTTCGATTCAATATAATTTGTTTTGATAAATTTTGTTTTTTGACAAACAATAGCGACCAAATTATTTGATTTGAATTCAGTATCCTTTAAGAAGAAGTTGAATTTGATTTTCTTCCAACCATTAACTAATTAAAAAATAAATATTTTGTTTAACTTCTATCAATTAAATGCCTATTAAAAAAAGAAATAGTTTTTTTTAATCAAATTACCTAATTGGCCTCCCAAGATGGTTTGTGGGCAATTCATCTGTGACATGTGTTCTCATTTCATGAACGTAAGGGACCTTTTTGCATTTTCTCTTTCTTGCTTCAACATTTGTAGTTTCTTTGCTTTCATTTGAACCATATACTTGGTGTGAATTATCTGCTTCAATCACATTTTGTCCCTGGGTATTTTATTTCTTCTCAGAATCTTCGTTATTTGCACAATGGATATGTGTGTATTGTTCAATGGATTTTATATTTATTTATGTATGTATACACACGTAATAATGGTCAAATGTAATATGCATAATCGTTATGTTATTATTACAACGTATTATGGATATGTTATTATTACAATATGTAATCACATTCTCTCCCCCACATATCCAAAAACCACGATGGTCAACAACTCACAATCAAAGATTGATAATTTCCTTGCTTTCATTTCAACCATATACTTGGTGTGAATCATCTATTTCAATCACATTTTGTCCCTTGGTATTTTATTTCTTCTCGGAATCTTCGTTATTTGCACAATGGATATGTGTGTAATGTTCTATAGGTTTTATATTTATTTATGTATGTATACACACGTAACAATAGTCAAATGTAATATGCATAATCGTTATGTTATTATTACAACATATTATGGATATGTTATTATTAAAATAGATATACACATTCTCTCCCCCACAGATCCAAAAACCACTATGGTCAACAACTCACAATCAAAGGTTGAAAATTTCTTTGCTTTCATTTGAACCATATACTTGGTGTGAATTATCTGCTTCAATCACATTTTGTCCCTGGGTATTTTATTTCTTCTCAGAATCTTCGTTATTTGCACAATGGATATGTGTGTATTGTTCAATGGATTTTATATTTATTTATGTATGTATACACACGTAATAATGGTCAAATGTAATATGCATAATCGTTATGTTATTATTACAACGTATTATGGATATGTTATTATTACAATAGATAATCACATTCTCTCCCCCACATATCCAAAAACCACGATGGTCAACAACTCACAATCAAAGATTGATAATTTCCTTGCTTTCATTTCAACCATATACTTGGTGTGAATCATCTGCTTCAATCACATTTTGTCCTTTGGTATTTTATTTCTTCTCGGAATCTTCGTTATTTGCACAATGGATATGTGTGTAATGTTCTATAGGTTTTATATTTATTTATGTATGTATACACACGTAACAATGGTCAAATGTAATATGCATAATCGTTATGTTATTATTACAACATATTATGGATATGTTATTATTAAAATAGATATACACATTCTCTCCCCCACAGATCCAAAAACTACTATGGTCAACAACTCACAATCAAAGATTGATAATTCCTTTGCTTTCATTTGAACCATATACTTGGTGTGAATTATCTGCTTCAATCACATTTTGTCCCTGGGTATTTTATTTCTTCTCGGAATCTTCGTTATTTGCACAATGGATATGTGTGTATTGTTCAATGGATTTTATATTTATTTATGTATGTATACACACGTAATAATGGTCAAATGTAATATGCATAATCGTTATGTTATTATTACAACGTATTATGGATATGTTATTATTACAATAGATAATCAAATTCTCTCCCCCACATATCCAAAAACCACGATGGTCAACAACTCACAATCAAAGATTGATAATTTCCTTGCTTTCATTTCAACCATATACTTGGTGTGAATCATTTGCTTCAATCACATTTTGTCCTTTGGTATTTTATTTCTTCTCGGAATCTTTGTTATTTGCACAATGGATATGTGTGTATTGTTCAATGTATATTTATTTATGTATGTATACACACGTAACAATGGTCAAATGTAATATGCATAATCGTTATGTTATTATTACAACATATTATGGATATGTTATTATTACAATAGATATACACATTCTCTCCCCCACAGATCCAAAAACCACTATGGTCAATAACTCACAATCAAAGATTGATAATTTCTGTGCTTTCATTTGAACTATATACTTGGTGTGAATTATCTGCTTCAATCACATTTTGTCCCTGGGTATTTTATTTCTTCTCGGAATCTTCGTTATTTGCACAATGGATATGTGTGTATTGTTCAATGGATTTTATATTTATTTATGTATGTATACACACGTAATAATGGTCAAATGTAATATGCATAATCGTTATGTTATTATTACAACGTATTATGGATATGTTATTATTACAATAGATAATCACATTCTCTCCCCCACAGATCCAAAAACCATGATGGTCAACAACTTACAATCAAAGATTGATAGAATTAAAAGATGATTCGGGTAGATTAGAGGCTCAATTGAAAACCCAAACAAACCAAAATCAAATCTAAATTAAAAACGTTGGAAAGGATACGAATCATTCTCCTTGACTTTCTCTCTCTTAAATTTGTTATGCCTTTCCCCTTTCTCAGGACCCAAAAAAAGAGCTGATCAAACTCGTGACAACCAACCAGGCGATGTTGAACTCATATGATCCAGTCATCCAGTAAATATAATCTCAAACCAAATCGATTTTTTCAATTTTCTTGATATGGTTTAGGTTCTTGATTTTTTTATTTAAATTTGATTCTGGTTCGGTTTTATCCAATTTCAACTCAGTTTTGGTTCAATTTTATCTGGTTTAGTAAGGTACTTTGTAACTCATATAAAGTTATTCTTAATACAGTCCACACAAGTGTCAAAATCAATAAAATCCAAAGCACAAAGTACTTTATCATTCACTAATCTTTTAATTCTCTCTGTGGAGATATGTTCCAATCTTCGGTACTATGACATAGAAGAGTCTTCATCTGTAACACATCTTTTATTACCAACATAAACATGCATAACATTATACGCAGTATCACTTTGTAAATATATCATTCCTATCAAAATTATATTTGTAAAATTAGACAATATATCATTTCTAACAAAATCAGATTTGTAAAATAAACTTAAGTTTATAATGACTCTTATTTTAGAGTCATTTTATGCTAACTTTATATAAGAAAACTTAGATGAATTGAGTGATTGCAATAATAAATTGATATGGATTTACTATAAATGCTATGCAATGCTGCAGCATTAGGGTTTTGATTGAATTTAATATATTTAATGCTGATTTTCTATTAAAAGCATGATTTTTCTCTTTAATTTGAATTTTATATTTTCATATTTGAATGCAATGATTATAGCGGGAAAAATCAAGTTTAAAAGTGGGATTTGTTAGAGAAAATTGTGGTTGCAAAAAATTTGAGGATTTATTTTGATTATAAATTGATGCAGAATATAAGAAGAGAGAGAAGAAATTACTACTATCAAGGAAAATCAAACACTATGAAGATTTTGTGGAAAAGAGGAGATGACATGTGGCATGTGTACTAGGACTAAAAGGAGGGAAAAGCAAATTGAAAGGAAGATTTGGAAGGATGGAAATGCGTGGAAGAACAAAAGCCAAGGAGAGAGAAAAAGCAATCTGGAAGGAAGCTAAAAAAGTGGGAAAATTAAATGAAATTGAGATTGGAGAGAGAAAAAGGAGGGCATGCAAAATTAAAAAGGATATATTTTTGGGAGATAAAAAAAAAAGAATTTTTACACGGCAGGGGAGAGAGGCGCTGCATCTGGATCTGGAGACCACCGACGCCAAGCCTTGAGAATTCTCCTTCTTCTATTATTTTTATTGCATTATTTTCTAAGAACAAAGTTGTTGTTAGTTTGATTTTAATTATGTTTAGTAGCTAATTTCTTTAATCTTGGTTAGGACGATAGTATTTGTTGCGATATTTTGCTACGATTTTGGTTTTGTTTCTGGAATTATCTATTGAACAATTATTTGTGAAATTTTCTTGCTAAGTCAGATCGTATCGATAGATAGGTTGACGATTCATGTTTATATTGTATCGATAGGTAGATATAAATTTTAGATGCACGAATAATTAATCAAATTAAATTGTTACAAAGTAGTTAACATTAATTTGATTGGCGATAAGAATAGCTCATATCGAAAATTCAATATTAGTTACATTCTTTCAAGGTAGAAAGAAATTCCGATTTGAATTTACCTAGGCAATTCGAAAGAATCCTAGAAATCAATTTTTATTCTTGCTATTTTTTAGATAATGCTGCAGAGCATTACCAGAGCATCAGTAGTAAAATCATCGTAACAAAGAAATCGATCCTAGTCAAGGCCTTCTTTTATCGTTTTTACCTCTTTTATTCTGATTTACTTTGTTTCATTTTCATTCTAATTTTATTTCGAATTATTTTCATTTATCATCTAATATTTTTATAAGATTTTTATAGCGATTAATTCAATTAACAATATCCTCGTGGGATCGATACTTTACTTACTCTATTACTTCGTTAGCGACACGTGCACTTGCGTGTAAAGGTGTAGAACCACTAACAAGTTTTTGGCGCCGTTGCCGGGGATATTGTTTAGTTGTTATTATTTTGCTATAATTATTTTATTTTATTTTACATTATTTTATTTTCGTTTGTTTATCTATTTTCAGATATTATTGATTTATGCCGGACGAAGAAGACGCACAAGATCTTGTACCCATAGATCCCGAAATTGAAAGGACATTTAGAGCTAGAAGAAGACAACAGCAGCAACAGTTTATTGAAGGAGAAAATATGGCGAATGCACAGGAAGAAAGAATCAATGACGAACGTGTTCGTGATGATAGAGATATACCTATTCAGGATTTTGCAATTCTTACACTGAACGATCTTAATCCTGGAATAGTCAGACCTGACCTTCGCGCCATAAGATTTGAGCTGAAACCAGTGATGTTCCAAATGCTTCAAACAGTTGGACAATTCACTGGAGCTATAACAGATAATCCTCATCGCCATTTGAAGGTTTTCGGAGAAGTAAGTGATTCATTTAATTTCCTTGGAGTATCTGCAGAAGCCCTGAAACTGAAGCTATTCCCATATTCCTTGAGAGATCGCGTCAGAGATTGGTTGAACAGCATTCCTTCAGATACCATCACCACTTGGGGAGATCTGGCTAAGAAGTTTATTATGAAGTATCACCCACCAATAAGGAATGCTAGGATGAGAAACGAGATCACCATTTTTCAGCAAAGAGATGGAGAATCCCTCTACGAAGCATGGGATAGATTTAAAGAGTTGCTGAGACAGTGTCCAAATCACGGGATCCCTCACTGGATTCAACTGGAAACATTTTACAACGGGCTGAATGGACAGACCCGATCGATTATTGATGCAGCAGCGAATGAAATATTGCTTTCTAAATCTTTCAATGAAGCATACGATCTGCTGGAGAGAATGACAGTGAACAGTTATCAATGGCCATCAGACAGGAACACTTCTACAAGGAGAGCACCTGGAAGTTATGAGGTAGATGAAGTGGCTGCTCTTAATGCAAAAATAGCTTCACTTGAAAATGCCATTAAAGCTATGAACAAACAGCAACAACCAGTAACCAGAGAGATTTCTTGTATTTTCTGCGGGGAGAACCATGATGAAAGTTCATGCCCGACGAATCCCGAATCAGTAAATTACGTGGGGTATAACAGAAACAATAATCCATATTCACAGACGTATAACCCGGGATGGAGACAGCACCCTAACTTCCAATGGAGTTCGTAGCAACAGAACAATGCAATGCCCGCAAGATCTGCTGACAACTATGCTCAGAACTACAATCAGCAAATTCAGAAGCCAGTAGTTCAAGAAAAATCAGATAACTTTGCGAGGGAGTATGCTGCAAAGACAAATATAATTTTGTAGAATTTATCAGCTTCGATAAAGAACATTGAAACCCAACTAGGGCAGCTAGCTCAATCTTCGAACTCAAGAAGCAGTGGACAATTACCCAGCGACACTGAAATTCCACAAAGATTGGGCAAAGAACACTGCAAGGCAATTATATTAAGAAATGGAAGAGAAGTGGAGATTCCTAAAAAGCCACGGAGGATAGAAAAGTCACAGGTTAATACCCAAGAAAAAGAAACAGAAAAGCAACTCAATACTGAGGGTTTACAGGAAAGAGAAGTGATGATTGAGAAAGGAAGAACTCAGGAAGGCTGAAGAGAATAATTCTGAATTTGGAGAAATTAATATCAATGCTGCAGTTCTGCCCGCAGCATCGCCGCAGCATCGACATGCAGAAGAGCAACTCCAGAGACCGCCTCCACCATTTCCACAGAGGCTTCAAAAACACAACCAGGAAAGACAGTTTAAAATTTTTTTTGATGTTTTAAAGCAACTCCACATCAACGTACCTCTGGTGGAAGCCCTTGAACAGATGCCGAATTACACTAAATTCATGAAGGACATTCTATCCAAAAAGAGGAGGTTGGGAGAATATGAAATGGTGGCTATGACTGAGGAAACCAGCTACATTCTGCAGAATAAGATTCCACCAAAATTGAAGGACCCTGGTAGCTTCACCATTCCGTGTACAATTGGCAAGAATTATTTCGGAAAAGCTCTCTGTGATCTGGGAGGCAGCATAAATCTGATGCCCATGTCAATCTTTAAGAAGCTGGGAATTGGAGAAGCTAGGCCAACAACAGTAACTTTGCAGCTTGCTGACCGATCATTAACCCACCCTCAGGGAAAGATTGAAGATGTGTTGGTAAAGGTGGATAAATTCATTTTCCCGGCAGATTTCATTATACTTGACTATAAAGCCGATCGAGAAATACCGATAATTTTGGGGCGGCCATTTTTGACAACTGGCAGAACTTGATTGATGTACAGAGAGGAGAACTGACGATGAGAGTTAATGACCAGCAAGTTACTTTCAATGTCTTAAAAGCTATTAAATGTCCCTATGATGAAGAAGAGTGTTTCAGCATTTCTGAAGGAATCAAAGCAGCAGAAATAAAACAATTTTCAGGCGGATATCGAAGGCAGTTTGAAGCATTAATCAAAAACGAAGATGACAAAAATGATTTGCAACATTCCAGCGAAGAAGCACCCGCAGTGGAACTTAAACAATTGCCACCTCACCTGAAGTATGTATTTCTTGGACTCAAGAAGACATTTCCTGCTATTATTTCTGCCACTTTATCTAACATGCAGGAGCACGAGTTAGTAGATGTTCTAAAGAGATATAAGCTAGCTTTAGCATGGAAAGTGAAAGACATAAAAGGGATAAGTCCAAGCATCTGTATGCACAAGATAAGATTGGAAGAAGGAATCACTCCAACCATAGATCAACAGAGAAGGTTAAACCCGATTATGAAAGAAGTGGTGAAGAAAGAAATACTCAAGTGGTTGGATGTGGGCATTATCTACCCCATTTCTGACAGCTCGTGGATTAGCCCAATTCATTGTGTTCCAAAGAAAGGAGGAACAACGGTAGTAGCTAATGAGAAAAGTGAACTAATTCCAACAAGAACCGTAACAGGGTGGAGAATATGCATGGACTACAGGAAGTTGAATAAAGCAACCCGAAAGGACCACTTTCCTCTTCCCTTTATAGATCAAATGCTAGACAGATTAGCAGGAAAGAAATTTTACTGTTTCTTGGACGGATATTCAGGGTATAACCATATTACTATAGCACCAGAGGATCAGGAGAAAACAACTTTCACCTGCCCATATGGAACTTTTGTCTTCAGGAGAATGCCTTTTGGTTTGTGTAACGCACCAGCAACTTTCCAGCGTTGCATGATGGCAATCTTCTCAGACATGATTGAAGAATGTTTGGAAGTTTTTATGGATGATTTCTCCATTATTGGAGACTCTTTCGAGAATTGCTTGGAAAATTTAGAGAAAGTGTTGAAGAGATGCATGGAAACTAACCTAGTTTTAAACTGGGAAAAGTGCCACTTTATGGTTCCGGAAGGAATAGTTCTCGGACACAAGGTTTCAGACAAAGGGTTAGAGGTGGATAAAGCGAAGATCGAAATTATTGAGAAACTGCCTCCACCAAAAACAGTGAAGGGAATCAGAAGCTTTTTGGGGCATGCAGGATTTTACAGACGCTTCATCAAAGATTTTTCTAAAATATCAAAGCCCTTATGCAGTTTACTGGAGCAGAATATACCATTTAACTTCGATGAAAACTGTCTGGAAGCTTTTAATATGCTGAAACAAAAGCTGATCACGGCACCTGTAATAGCTGCACCTAACTGGAACTCGCCTTTTATTTTAATGTGTGATGCTAGCGACTATGCAGTGGGAGTGGTTCTTGGGCAGAAGAAAGAGAAAATTTTTCACTCCATTTACTACGCAAGCAAAACATTGAATGAAGCTCAAAAGAACTACACAACAACAGAGAAAGAGCTACTAGCTATGGTGTTTGCATTTGACAAATTCAGAGCATATTTAATTGGCGCCAAGGTTATCGTTTACACTGACCATGCCGCAATAAAATATTTGGTTTCCAAGAAGGATGCTAAACCTAGGCTTATTCGATGGGTGCTGTTACTTCAAGAATTTGATATGGAGATTCGAGACAGAAAGGGTTGCGAAAACTAAGTAGCTGATCATTTATCTCGCCTGGAGAATGTGGGGGAGCAGCAAAATGAAGAAATGATTAAAGAATTCTTTCCTGATGAACAGCTACTGCAGCTGGAAGTTTCTTCAGCTCCCTGGTACGCAGATTTTGTAAATTTTATTGTAAGTAATATTGTCCCTTTTGATTTAGATTATCAGCAACGAAGGAAGTTCTTGAAAGATGTTAAACAATATTTCTGGGACGAGCCATTTCTTTTCAAACAATGTGCTGACCAGTTGTTAAGAAGATGTGTCCCTGAAGAAGAAATGCAATCAGTGCTGCAGTAATGTCATGCAGCACCATATGGCGGTCATTATGGAGGAACCAGAACAGCTGCAAAAGTTCTACAATCAGGTTTGTACTGGCCTTCTCTTTTTAAGGATGCTAATGAGTTTGTTCAAAAATGTGACAGATGTCAAAGAACAGGAAATATATCAAGAAAACACGAGTTGCCCTTAACCAACATCATAGAGATTGAAGTCTTTGACGTCTGGGGAATTGACTTTATGGGACCCTTCCCAGTATCTAATGGAAACCAATACATATTGTTGGCTGTTGATTACGTTTCTAAATGGGTAGAAGTGGTAGCATTACCAAACAATGAAGGGAAGAGTGTACTGAGATTTTTACAGAAAAATATTTTCACGAGGTTTGGTACGCCCAGAGCTATTATAAGTGATGGAGGGTCTCATTTTTGTAACAGAGCCTTTGCTGCATTACTCAACAAATATGGAGTGAGACATAAGGTAACTACAGCATACCACCCTCAAAGTAATGGACAAGCAGAAGTATCTAACAGGGAAATAAAACGGATTCTGGAAAATGTGGTGAATCCGAACAGAAAAGATTGGGCATTAAAATTAGACGATGCTTTATGGGCATACAGAACAGCATTTAAGACTCCTGTGGGCACTACTCCATTCAACATGATTTATGGCAAAGCTTGCCATTTCCCTGTAGAATTAGAACATAAGGTCTTCTGGGCAATAAAAAATGTCAATTTGGATTTACAGCAAGCAGGAAGAAGCAGGCTGGTACAATTACAGGAGTTGGAAGAGTTGAGATTAAGAGCGTATGAAAATACAAAGATTTATAAGGAAAAAGTGAAGAAATGGCATGATAGAAAGTTACAGGCAAGAACATTTTTAAAAGGTGAAAAAGTCTTGCTATTTAATTCTAGGATGAAACTTTTTCCAGGAAAGTTGAAATCGAGGTGGTCTGGGCCATTTGAAATAATGGAGGTCTTTCCATACGGAGCAGTAGAGTTGCATGATGAAAAAAATGGAAGAACTTTTAAGGTAAATGGTCAACGGTTAAAGCATTATTTTGGAGAGAAATTGACAAAAATTATGTCAATTTTTCTACAAAATGCAGCAGAAAACTGAGCAAATGGAAGTCTGGCTGAAGATTTATAAAAAAACTCAGCGCTTTGAGGGAGGCAACCCTTAATAATAATATCCTTTTATGCGTTAATTTTTCGTTGCATTTTATTCTATTATTTTTTTTTTGTTTAAATAAGTTAATTTTGAATTTCACGGTTACAGCTTTACTCATCTTTACCCAATTTCTCTCAAAGCGATTTTAGGGTTATTTACTGCTTGCAAGCCGCCGCCGACCCTCCGTGAAATTTTTCTCCGAACAAAATTTTCAACAACTTTTCCTCTGCTCCACGCCGCTGCGACTAACGCTACAGCATTACGTACTATTCTGTTTGTAACAATGAGGCCAAAACAGAAGAGTCGGAAAAACGCCAAGAAAGTGAACAGAATGGTTTTTATTTCTGAGGAGGCCAAGCTGAGATACGAGCAAGGTTTGTAGCAACGTAGCTTTGCTCAAGAAAAAGGCTTCCTGGTTGAGGCCGAGCAATTATCCAAGTACCCAAGCTATATTGGCTCTATTATTCAAGAACGAAAGTGGGAAAAATTTTGTGCTGCTTCGAATACAGCGATAAAGAATATTGTGCGGGAGATTTATGCCAATTTTGAGGGAGATTTGCCTGAAAGCATTCGGGTTCGAGAATGCGAGGTAAAAATAGGACCATCTGAAATTAATCAATTTTACGAGTTGGAGGAAGTTGAGGATGAATTCTATAAATACGAGGATTATGGATCACAGGGATTTTTAAAATCAGTATTGATGGAAATAGCAGTGCCCAACACAGAATGGGTAAGGTCAAAAACTGGCTGTGTCTCTATTCCAAGGCTCGCTCTACTGCCGAAGGCTGAGGTTTGGTATCATTTTTTAAAACTCCGATTATTTCCTTCGTCTCATGGTCAGCATTTGACAAGAGAACGAGCTATCTTACTCTATTGCATTTTGACAAACAAGACAATTAATGTGGGTCTGGTGATATATCGGAACTTGTGTGAAAATGCTTTAAAACGGAAAGGGCAGCTGTTATTTCCTTCTTTGATCTCTGGATTATGTGAACTGGCTGGCGTAATGTATGAAGCTGATGAAGAAGAACTCTCCCCCGGTCCTGTAATGACACCACCTATTATAAGGAGAATTGCTTCGGAGGGGTTGGGAGCAGTAGGGGTGTGCAAACCGAACCGGAACCGTTGAACCGAACCGGAACCGGTGATTTAGGTTCGGTTTTCACCGGTTTTGAGCATAGGTTCGGTTCGAATCGGTTTAATTTTATAGGAACCGATGAATTAGGTTCGGTTTTCGGTTTGGATCGGCCAAAACCGATCAAAACCGAACCGAACCGTACCTTAACTAAAAAACCAAAAAAATATAAAATAGGAAGAGTGAAGCAGAACCAGAAGCCCTAAATCAGTAAATCGTCGGGTTCTGTCTTCTTCACTCTTCACTTCTTTACTCTTCAGTCTTCAATCTCTCCTCCAGAGATGACACACCGCACACTCAGTCACAGACGAAGGCGATCCGGCGACGGCGACGGCGACCAACGACAGCAGCACCGAGCAGGCTTCAGAATAATCGGGTATGTTCTATTCCCTCATTCGTTGCTTGATTTTGTGTTTGACAGGCTTCAAAATCAATGCTTTTGCATTTTTGCTCTTGCTCTCTGTGAACACACGACAGAGAGCAATTTGCTCTCTGTCGTGTTTTTGCTCTCTGTGAACAAACGACAGAGAGCAAATTCAGCTCTCTGTTGTGTTGATTTTGCTCTCTGTCATTTGTTCACAGAGAGCTAAAACACGACAGAGAGCAAATTCAGCTTTCTGTCGTGTTTTTACAGAGGATCTATGTTAGATAATATTCACAATTACATGGAAGATTTGTTTGGGGTAGATGCAGGAAACAACCGGTCGAAGTTTTTGAAAAAGCTTTAACCATTTGAATACTTTGAGGTCTTGCGATAACTATGATATATTTGATAGAACAAATTACAATATTCCTTTCTAAAGAATAATGGGTAGAGGATCTGATTTGTGTTTTGCAAAGAAATTGTTAAGAATCTGGAATTAGTTTGTTTACATATTAGTGGAGTGTTGTTCAAACTATGCATAAATTAGTTATGAAACGTCGTAGGGATAAAAATAAACATAGAAAAAAGTATTAGAACCTAGCACATAGAAAAAATTTACATTTTTTTTTATTATTTGGAAAATAGGTTGTAAAACCGAACCGAAACCGAACCGAAAGTTTAGGTTCGGTTTAGGTTCGGTTTTGGTATGTTGCAAAACCGGTTTCGGTTTTGTAATTTCGAAACCGAAACCGATCGGTTCGGTTTGGTTTCTCTCCAAAACCGAACCGAAACCGGTTTTGCACACCCCTAGGGAGCAGGAGAACCAGAATCTGAGGAGAATGCTGCAAGTGGAGCTGCAGCATCAAGCAGCAACAACAACATTCACTAGCAATTACTTGACAGTTTGGTGGCGGTGCGCAACAGGCTCGATTGGATCAACAATGACATTTCGGCTTTGAAGACAAAATTCATAACTCAAGAAAACCTCCAATACCAGATGAGGAAATCTATGAAGAATCTAAAACGCAAAAACAGGATATTCTGGCAATACTCCAAGCTTCGTGATTCAGCATTGGCAGCTAGCCTTGCCAAAAGCCGGAAGATCTAGCTCCTGTTTTCCCTCGGTTCCCAACAGAACTCTTCAGAGATTCGGATGAGGAGTCAGAACCTGAAGCATGAACGCCAGGGAAGTTCTGAAATTCCAATTTTTTTTTTCTTTTCGTTTTAATAAACTTAATTTATTTTCTTCCTTGAACCTTATTTTGTTTGGCAGTGAGGACACTGCCAATTTTAAGTGTGGGGGTGCATGCATGTTTAGTCTTGTGTTTAATTTGGATGTCTGGAAATTTAGTGTTGATTGTTTAATGTTGATGCTTAGTTTCTATTTAATTTGAGTGCTTGAAAATTGTTTAGAATGTTTAGTCTTGTGCTCAAGGTTGTTTAAGTTCGTTGTCCTATTTTCTTTGTTCTGTTAGTGTGTTTTATTTGTTCTGATTGGCATCTAAAAAAAAAAAAGTGCAATTTCCTAATCTACTTTCAATTTCGAGTGAGCCTTTTGGATACTCGATGGGTAGAAATAAATAAAAAGAACTTTGGGAGGAACTCCGTTGCATGTTTATTGACTATACTCTATTTTATATGAGTATTTATATCTTGAAGTGACACTATTGAGTAACCGGAGGACTTCATCACCAATGTTGTCAATCGCGTCAAAAGGTAGTGTGACTGATAGATAAAGTCAATGTAAAAAAAAAAAAAACACTTAATCCCCTCACTTATTTAAAAATGAAATAAAATAAAGAAGAAGAATCTTTGAATGCTAATGAATTTATGAAGGATATTAGAGAGTTGACATTCGATGATATGTATTGTGATTTCTAGTTTTGATGATTGAACTTAGCAATTCAAATAGAGTTTGAGCACACACACATTTTGACTAGTTTATTGGAAATTGAATCGATATTGATTGCTTTTAATAGTGATAGTGAAATTTTTCAATAATTTACAAGTTGGTAGATATTTTGAAATTATATCGATTTTGTCAATGTTACCTTGGAAATTCATTTTTGTTTGCATCACTCGAGGACGAGTAATGGTTTAAGTTTAAGGGTATTTGATGACTCTTATTTTAGAGTCATTTTATGCTAACTTTATATAAGAAAACTTAGATGAATTGAGTGATTGCAATAATAAATTGATATGGATTTACTATAAATGCTATGCAATGCTGCAGCATTAGGGTTTTGATTGAATTTAATATATTTAATGCTGATTTTCTATTAAAAGCATGATTTTTCTCTTTAATTTGAATTTTATATTTTCATATTTGAATGCAATGATTATAGCGGGAAAAATCAAGTTTAAAAGTGGGATTTGTTAGAGAAAATTGTGGTTGCCAAAAATTTGAGGATTTATTTTGATTATAAATTGGTGCAGAATATAAGAAGAGAGAGAAGAAATTACTACTATCAAGGAAAATCAAACACTATGAAGATTTTGTGGAAAAGAGGAGATGACATGTGGCATGTGTACCAGGACTAAAAGGAGGGAAAAGCAAATTGAAAGGAAGATTTGGAAGGATGGAAATGCGTGGAAGAACAAAAGCCAAGGAGAGAGAAAAAGCAATCTGGAAGGTAGCTAAAAAAAGGGGGAAAATTAAATGAAATTGAGATTGGAGAGAGAAGAAGGAGGGCATGCAAAATTAAAAAGGATATATTTTTGGGAGATAAAAAAAAAAGAATTTTTACACGGCAGGGGAGAGAGGCGCTGCATCTGGATCTGGAGACCACCGACGCCAAGCCTTGAGAATTCTCCTTCTTCTATTATTTTTATTGCATTATTTTCTATGAACAAAGTTGTTGTTAGTTTGATTTTAATTATGTTTAGTAGCTAATTTCTTTAATCTTAGTTAGGACGATAGTATTTGTTGCAATATTTTGCTACGATTTTGGTTTTGTTTCTGGAATTATCTATTGAACAATTATTTGTGAAATTTTCTTGCTAAGTCAGATCGTATCGATAGATAGGTTGACGATTCATGTTTATATTGTATCGATAGGTAGATATAAATTTTAGATGCACGAATAATTAATCAAATTAAATTGTTACAAAGTAGTTAACATTAATTTGATTGGCGATAAGAATAGCCCATATCGAAAATTCAATATTAGTTACATTCTTTCAAGGTAGAAAGAAATTCTGATTTGAATTTACCTAGGCAATTCGAAAGAATCCTAGAAATCGATTTTTATTCTTGTTGTTTTTTAGATAATGCTGCAGAGCATTACCAGAGCATCAGTAGTAAAATCATTGTAACAAAGAAATCGATCCTAGCCAAGGCCTTCTTTTATCGTTTTTATCTCTTTTATTCTGATTTACTTTGTTTCATTTTCATTCTAATTTTATTTCGAATTATTTTCATTTATCATCTAATATTTTTATAAGATTTTTATAGCGATTAATTCAATTAACAATATCCTCGTGGGATTGATACTTTACTTACTCTATTACTTCGTTAGCGACACGTGCACTTGCGTGTAAAGGTGTAGAACCACTAACAGTTTACATCTGAAAAGTTAAAAGAATATCTCAATGGTACAAGTCTCGATACATAAATCAAATTCCTAGAAAAACTAGGAATATAAAATGTCTTTTCAAGCTCTAGTACAAAACCACTACTTATAATTAAAGTGTATATGTCAATGGCTTTCACACGTGAACGCATCTTACTGCCTGTATAGATGTATTGCTCACTTCCCACTGGTTTCTTTATATTTTTCATACCCTGCAAAGTATTTGAAATATGCATTGTAGAACCTGAATCGATCTACCATGTGTCACAAATAGAATTAACCATATTAGATTCAAAACAAACAAGTAAGAGTAACGTACATTTATTCTCAAGCCAAACTTTATATTTGGTGCAATCCTTCTTTATGTGTCTCTTCTTATTACAGAAGAAACACCTAGATTCTTTCTCGATTCTAGCATCTTGGATAGGTATCTTATCTTTCCCCTTCTTTTTGACTTGACGCTGGTTCTTTCCTTGTGTTGCCACATATGTGCTCTCACCCATTTCCATAGCTAATCTTTCTTCCTCTTGAACACACATGATCAATAATTCATTGATAGACCATTTATCCTTATGTGTGTTGTAGGATATTTTGAAGGGTTCATATTCTTGTGGAAGAATGTTCAAAATATAGTGCACAAGAAAGGAGTCAGACATGTCAACCTCAAGTGTTTTGAGCTGAGCTGCAATAGTCCCTCATTTGCATTATGTGCTCACGCATACCTTTCACTGATGTGAGCCTTAATGATGAAAACTTTATTATTAGGGTGCTGACAAGTGCCTTATCTGAAATTTCAAATTGTTGATCAATGACTTGAGCAAATCCTTAACATTTTTATGCTCACCAACTGAAACTCGTATACTAGCACAGATCTTAGTCATTATATACATAATGATGAGGCGTTTAGATCTCTCCCAATGCTCACTAAGAATAAGATCTTTCTTACTGCTAGTAGGAGTAATAATTGGCTCATTTTTTTCTTATAGCATAATCAATGTCTATCAGCCCAATTTTGAGAAGGATTTTTTTTTCCCCCCTCCAAGACTTGTAGTTTTTATCGTTCAATTCATAAATATCACATTTGAATTTTGAGAAATTATCAATATTCATAGCTGCAAGATAAATAAATAAACATATTTATCAATTACAATATGACACTAACAACATAAATCATGTGTTATCAATACAAATCATAGTGAAAGATTATGAATCAAGTGACATAAAACTTGTTTGTGAGGTAAAGTTTAAATTCAATAAGATTCATATAACGTTATGATAAAACTATCGAATCATGTTCCATTTCTTAATACTTGTGGGCAACTTAAGAAATATAATTTGATATTTTATCCTAATTAATTATACAAATACAATAGAAATTCTTGTGGGATAAAATCCATTATATTCATGTAATTAATCACAATAAATATACAATATGATCCTTAAAACTTTATATATATAAATTTGGATAATTAAAGATGTTGTGGCTACTCAATAATTAACGAAATTATACAAATCATTCAACATTTGAATTAATTCAACAAAATGTTCATATTTTAAAAACAAATCATAATATATGAACATGAATTAATATAAACTATAAATTTCCGAAACTTGGGGAAGAGAAGACGACTGTCGCTTGCAGCTATGAAGTTGCTAGTTCTCGATGATGATAAAAAATTTGAGTTTTCATTCTGTATTTATGTTTATTTATTATTTATTTATCTTTGTCCATTATGTCTCAGCAGCGTACAAAAATTATTCTTAATATTTTTCTGTTTGCATTTGTAGTATTGCTAGCTTCAAACCATCATTTAGTAGTTTCTAGACCATTAATTGAGTAGAAATGTCTAATTTTCCAAAATGAGCATTCACCCTCTATTTTTATAAGTACACTCAGCATTTTGTGGAATCTCGTAGAACTTTCTATTACCAATTATATTTTTGTAGTTAAAAAAATATAAAATTCAAATTTGAATTAATTCAACAAAATGTTCATATTTTAAAAACAAATCATAATATATGAACATGAATTAATATAAACTATAAATTTCCGAAACTTGGGGAAGAGAAGACGACTGTCGCTTGCAGCTATGAAGTTGCTAGTTCTCGATGATGATAAAAAATTGAGTTTTTCATTCTGTATTTATGTTTATTTATTATTTATTTATCTTTGTCCATTATGTCTCAGCAGCGTACAAAAATTATTCTTAATATTTTTCTGTTTGCATTTGTAGTATTGCTAGCTTCAAACCATCATTTAGTAGTTTCTAGACCATTAATTGAGTAGAAATGTCTAATTTTCCAAAATGAGCATTCACCCTCTATTTTTATAAGTACACTCTATTATTATTATTTTTACAACATGTTCAATTAATATTGATTTACTTAGGTTTTAGAGTTTAAATTTGACTCTATTTCCATAAAAAATTATATTTTCAACTAGTCTTGCGCTACCCGTCAACTTTAAACTCTGTATATTCCCTTATCCTGTTATTCAATTGGCTAAATTTTGCAGTCATTTCTAGCTTCAGTGTCTACTTTATTTGTAGAAGAGTAATATGTTAGGCTTACTCTTTTATTTTATTATTTTAAAATACTCGTTAACGTATCAAACAATAATAGGTACTATTAAGGTGCAATTAATTGTTTCAATAATTATTTAACAAGCGAGTATTTTAAAAAAATAGAATAAGTTTATTCTATTTAAAATTAAAATTCCTAAAAAAATTATAATTTTTTTTGCTTAAAATATGAAAATAGTTATTGTAGAGGGTGATGACGACTTTGGACGTACGCTTCTTCCATCCAATCAGCGTCGGCATTGACGAATCTTGACTTGAGAAGTCAACCCTTAATCACAGATGCGAGCTCAAGCCATTCATTGTTGGCGTATGATCTAGATCCAACGGTTTAAAGGTAGCTAACAGATTAGTCTTCCGTGGAATATAATGTAGCATATAAAATAAATTGATATTTATACGTTGTTCGTATGATAAGCTGCTTCAATTGATAGCTCTCTCTAACCTCATTCTCTACCTCGCAAACCAGCTCCTCTTTCTCTCTCTCTCTCTCACCTCTTTCTCACCGGAGAGACAGCGAAGCGGTTGAGATTGGTGAAACCAGGTCGTCGAGCTGCTTCTTCGTCGTTCAATTTGATTGTCGCAGAGGTGCCCTAGTTTCATTTTCTGTTTCGTGAATATTTTTGTTTTGTTTTATCAATCCGAATGGTTATCTATGGTGGATGAATTTTATTGACTTTGTGGAAAGCTTTCGAAGTTTTTCTTCGTTGCTAGTTTGAGAATCTATTTGTCTTTAATATTTGTGTGGTAGTTGAATTTGAAAGCTTAGTAGTCTGTAGCTTGATATTTAGCTTCTGGACTAGAGACCTTTTTGTTTTGGAGAATTTATTGTGGTGAATATCTGGATACAGGTGAAGTCCATTTTTCTTTAATGGAACTGCTTCTTACTTGAATGAATGCTAAACTGATTACTCAGAGTATTGGTACCTTTTCTGTTGAGTGAAAATGGAACTAAACGATGAAGAGAAGTTAATAATCTCTTTGACGTTGTCTGGGGTTTCGAATGTCAGGAGTAGTAGAGTCATATTATGCTTCTCTCTCAGGTAGAATGTTGCAGCAGTCACTTTTTTTTTTTTTTTTTTTTCAAATGTCATCTGTGCTTGATCAGTTCTGAATCCCGAAAGTTAGAATGTCATAAAACATAAAAGACCTGCCACATTTTTAATCAGTCTTCTCATAGCATGTATATAAAAAGTTGAACATAGTGATCGACTGAATGACTATGTAAACACAAACTATATGCTGAAATGAATCTTTTGAACATTGACATTTTGCTGTTGATCACTATGATGTTGCCATGCCGGATGTATGCGGGTCTCCATTTGAACTTTTAGCATACTGTTTGGAGCTTCTACTCTTATCTGGAAATTTTTATTTTCATATTATCTAAATTGTAAGGTTTACTATACTCTCTAGGAGAAAGTTTATTATGAATCAACTCTTTTTTTATTATAGCTTTTTTTTTTTTTTTAATTTTACACTGTTTCTCAAAATATATTAATTTCTGTTATAAAGTGCTAAATCACAAGGTTTCCTTCTCTTACTTGCAGAAAAAGTAAAGAGAAAACATTTGGTAGTTGTTTTCTTATTATTGGAAATATATTGAATGGCAATCATACCTTGTGGAAGTACTTGGGTGTCACAATGGGGAATTCGTCCTCAGTTCACTCTGAGATCTTCTTTGACAAACAGAACCTCATCTCAGTATGGGTTAGTGTTTCTGTTTCAAATTTTTGTTTATAAATAGGTCGTTGATGATCAAATTTTGAAGTTGTGCACTCTCCTCAAAATCTCAGATTTTTTTGGTGTGCTGGTGAGAATCTTGATTTTGATCATGAAAAGTATTTAGCCAGCCATAGTGAAGCTGGCTGCAGTCTTAAAGGTCTAGTGTATAATTGTTCCAATTAATCTATGTCTCCATTTACTTACAACTAGCAATTGTTCTTACTTTTTCTGGTCAAATTTTTGGTCTGAACAATGTTAATTGGTTTTTGAAATATTGAATATTGTTGCTTTCAGCCATTATATGATGTTTACATTCTCCATATCAATGATAATTTAATTGGTATGTGCTTACTTTTCTGCAGTGTTACTAGCAACATAAGTTTAATCGCAGCACCGAGTTCAAGATTCTTTGCTCGAGATTCCTTGAGTGCCCTATTTCATTCTAGGTCATCTAAAACATCGCATCGTCGACGGAGTGGGCTGTTCATTATCAGAGCAGAAGTTGTGAGTGCAATTTTTTTTTGTCTCATTTGCATTAAACATTTTGGTACTCTAAAATATAAGCAAAATATATCTAGTTTCCTTTTATACACCTTTATGGCATATTAAAAGTAATTTTTCCTTTTTCCTGGGTTGAGGTAGGGCTGCAGTGCTTGTAGTGTTAATTTAATGCTGCTCCTAATCTTTTTCTTGAGTATTTTTAAATTATACTGCAGGATTACTATTCTGTCCTTGGGGTGTCAAGAAATGCCAGTAAATCGGAAATAAAAAGTGGTAATGTGCATCATTCCATTGTTACCTTATTACTTTCATGAATTTCTCTGAATTACTGATTCATGATTGTCATGTATGCTTTCATTGGCAACGATGAGTTGAATTGCTAATATTTTTATGGATTTAAGCTCTGGACTTGTATTTGGTTATTGTAGTTTATTAGTTCACTGTCTCAGCTCAGTTGAACTGTAATCCCATTCCAATTTCGTTCTGGTCTTTAACTGAGAATCTTTTTCTTTTTATGCTTTTTTACCTTTTCAGCTTATAGGAAACTTGCTAGGCAATACCATCCAGATGTTAACAAGTAAGTAAATTGGTTACTATCACTCCATTCTCTTCTCCTATCCTTTGCATGTTCTACCCATTCAGATGCCAACATTTGCACCAATGCATGGCTGGATACAAGTGAATTCCTGACTTGTATTTTCAATTGTGTTTACATTTCTTCACCCTTGTCTTTCAAGGGTGCCTTGCAAGGGTCCATCTCCCATTCAGATGCCAACATTTGCACCAATGCATGGCTGGATACAAGTGAATTCCTGACTTGTATTTTCAATTGTGTTTACATTCTTCACCCTTGTCTTTCAAGGGTGCCTTGCAAGGGTCCATCTCCCATATCAGGCGTGGGAGATTGCGAAAGGTGGCGGAATATTGGTTGGGTGGGGGACTTATTTTCTTTTAAGGAATTACAAAATGATATGAGCAGGATTTAACTACTGCAATGATATTTTTTGGTTCATTGGATAGTCGTTTGGTTGAGATGTGTTGGTTCATATTCACATTCTAATGTGTGGATTTATTCTTACTTGAGTGCTTAATTTAGTTCTATATCTCAAAGTTTGTCATTTCAACGCTGCAGAGAAACCTGAGTCTGAAGCTAAATTCAAAGAAATTAGCAATGCATACGAGGTAGATTATGGTTTGACTGATCCAGCTTTTCAAGTTTTGAGACATGATCTGTTTTTAATCTACAGTATTTGTTTTGCAGGTTTTGTCAGATGATGAGAAAAAATCTTTATATGACAAATATGGAGAGGCCGGACTAAAAGGTGCTGGGATGGGAATGGGGGTAAGTAAAATGTCATTAAATAGTTGTAAATTAGTTTCCTTTTTTTATGTTTTGGCATTTTGGTCTGAAGGATCATCTCCTTTTCAGGATTTCAGTAATCCTTTTGATCTCTTTGAGTCATTATTTGAGGGCATGGGCGGCATGGGGGGCACGGGGGGAATGGGGGGCAGAGGCTCAAGAAGTAGAGCAGTTGATGGCCAAGATGAATATTACAATCTAGTATTGAACTTCAAGGAAGCAGTTTTTGGGATCGAGAAAGAGATTGAGATAAGCCGACTCGAGAGCTGTGGAACCTGCAATGGGTCAGGTGCCAAGCCGGGGACCCAGCCAACCAGATGCAGTACATGTGGTGGGCAAGGGCAAGTTATCTCATCAGCTAGAACTCCTCTGGGTGTCTTTCAGCAGGTAATGACCTGTTCTTCATGTGGTGGAACTGGGGAAATGTCTACTCCCTGCAATACATGTTCTGGAGATGGTCGAGTAAGGAAGTCAAAAAGGATCAGTTTAAAAGTTCCGGCAGGTGTAGATTCCGGCAGCCGGCTAAGAGTCCGAAACGAAGGTAATGCTGGCCGGAAAGGTGGATCTCCTGGCGACCTGTTTGTCATAATAGAGGTAATGCCAGACCCTGTCCTAAAACGAGACGACACCAACATTTTATACACCTGCAAAGTATCCTACATTGATGCCATATTGGGTACAACAATCAAGGTCCCTACAGTAGATGGGATGGTCGATCTAAAAGTCCCGGCTGGGACCCAACCAGGCACAACTTTAGTAATGTCAAAGAAAGGAGTTCCTTATCTAAATAAAAGCAATCTCAGGGGTGATCAGCTGGTTAGAGTGCAGGTTGAAATTCCAAAAAGATTAAGCAATGATGAGAGGAAGCTGATCGAGGAACTCGCCGATTTGAGCAAGGCCAAGACTGCTAACAGTAGGAGATAGTCTTGGGCTGCATTTTCTGCCAGGTACGCCAATCATTCGTACTCAACTTTTGTGCATCAAAATCCGCACTAAATGAAGTGAAATAGGCTGTTCAAAGGAGCAAGTGTCATGGCATTGTAGGCATAGGAAATATATCATTTTATAGGTTTTGCAGCATTTTAGTATACATTAAGCTATAGGAGGTGGTTAGAAGAGATAAAAAGGTCAGAGAAGAGTATTTATTTTTCAAAATCTATTTTTTGGGTGAATTGAACTATTATAATGTAGTCGTTTTGTTCTGCCCCTTGTTTTGATTCCTTTTGCATTTGATTTTCAGTAAAGAACTGAATTGAGATCTTCACTTTTATTGGATTAATTAGTTTGATGATTCTTGAGTACATGCATGCTTCATGTGATGTTTTCTATGATATTCGAAAAATAACTTAGATAGTATTATTGTTTTATAATAATAATTGTTGGTCGTGTTGTTAAAACCGACGACCCAAAGACCCGAGATTTAAGTTGCTTGTTTTTATTTATACAGTTAGGCAAGGTCGTTTGTTAAAAGAAAAATAATTTTATTTTATTTTTTCAACATTTTCTCTAATTACTGTTTTGGGCTTTAGTTATTTTACGTTTATCATATTTATTAGCTCAAATTGTTATTATCTAAAAATATAATTGGCTAAATATTTAAATTATTATTTGACTGAATATTTATTAACTTACCAACGATAAAGTAATAGAATGTATCATGGATTTAAATTGTGTCTAACTTGGATGAAGGACATGTTTGCATTAAAAATGGGATGAAAAGCAAGTCATTCAATAACTTTTGTCAAGGCAAATAACTGTTCAAATTTAGGGACGTTGGGTTATTAAGGGTACTTTAAAAAGAAATTATGTTTTTATCAAGTAATTTTTTTTGTTAGACGAATTTCAAGGAGCAACAATTTTTTGATAGAGTGGTTTTGGCAATTTTGAAAAATAAACAAGTTATAACGTTTAGAATCTCCAAAATTATTAAAACCCTTTTATCAAGGGTTGTTTCTGCTTGAAAATCACTAAGCAGAGAAGATCACGATACAAAAATATGATTTATTTGTTAACACATCTAACAACAAATACTTAACTGCTAATCTCCAAAAATTTAAAGATTATTTACCTAAAGAAAATCGTTAACTTTTTTCTTTTCTTCCTCAAGTTTAAGACTAATATAATATTTTATCTTTTAATTTTTATGTAAACATCAAGAGATGACAAACGAGCCTGTCAAATCAAGTCTGAAAAAATCTAGTTCGTCGAACTTAACGAATTAACGAGCTGAGACTAACGAGTCCAACGAGTTGAGTCTAACGAACTCGACTAAAAAAAATTTCAACATGAGCTAGCTCCGAGCCAATGTTAAACGAGGACGAGCCGACTCAACGAGCCTTAACGAATTAAGTCTAACAAACCAAAAATATACTTTATAAATATATTAATTTATAAAGTATAGAAGAAATTGAGATTAATTTTAAAAAAATACCAAAAGATATTGGATTTAATTGAAAATTTTTTCACATGTTCACCACATCATGGGTAGATAATAAAAAACTTTTCGTGATTTTCTAAAACTTGTATGATTTATTATAATATTTTATAAAATACTAAAATAAAATTACAATAAATCGTACATGTGTTAAAAAATCACGAAAATTTTCAGCTTATCTTTAGATTAAGTAGTGAACATGTGGTAAAAATTTCAAGTGAATCCAATATCGTTTGGTAATTTTTTAAATAAGGGTTTAACGAAATTGTTGATGAAATGTCAAAACTGATAACAGAATCAAAGTACATGATTTGGGTTGCTGGTGTTTTTAGTACAAGAGACTAACTGAAATAAAATGCATAGTACATGGTTACAATCGATATTACCCTTATTACTAACATGAAAGCCCACTTGAATTTAATTTTCATATATTTTTTAATTGATTTTTTTACATCTATTCATCATGGAAGTAATTTTTGGGGGATTTCAACGTTATTGTTCAATACATGCAGGCTTGAAAGTTATGACAAATCTAAACTTCTTTTTACATGAAAATATTATTAAATAACACAAAAATTATAATATTCTTAGCATATTTAAAACATGCCTCACTTTTTTTTTAAGTAATTATTTATTTACATTTCAACAATTGTTCAAGCAAGCAAGCAATCTCTGCCATTATATACTATTAAAATTGTCACGCAAATTACACGAGATAGTCCAGTTTTTTTTAGCATCAATTATTCGAGTATTCTAATATTAAGAAATTAAGTACATATGCGAAGACTAATTGTGTGGAGTCCCCTGATACTCCAAGTACAATATTATTCGCTTTGGGCAGGAACTCGCATGAATTTGTTCTTGGAGTTACCCTAAAACGCACTGTACTAAGTATAAAGGACAACTCTACTTATAAATCATACATTTTTCACTCTTTCAAGAGATGTGAGATTGTGCATCTCCACTGGTATAGCACTGGACGCTCACTATCTCCACATGGCGAGCCAAATTGGATACAAGAGTAAAATATTGTAATGGCTAAGGCAGTTTCGCGCCCTTAGTAGTAACTCCAACTGTTGGATATTATTCAACAATCAATAAGCTAATATATATTAATTAGTTATATATTATTAATATGACAAACTTAAATCTAATTTAAGTGATCAATTAAGTTTTAAGAATAAAGTTCGAGGCATGTTTAAACCGCAGAAATAAAAAATCTAGGTTTAATTTGATGATGAACTGAATCAGAAACATATCCTAATAACTGGTACTTATATATTTGAAGGCTATAGTCTCTAGGTCACTTTGTATATTGTATTACCTTTGA
Source organism: Begonia masoniana (assembly GCA_022432975.1). Lineage (NCBI taxonomy): Eukaryota > Viridiplantae > Streptophyta > Magnoliopsida > Cucurbitales > Begoniaceae > Begonia > Begonia masoniana. Next base: position 581,094 of record CM039510.1, on the reverse strand, counting down.
TATCCTATTATCATAGAGGATAAAGACAGATGATTGTTCTTCTAACAGATACTACGGATTCAAGTAGTAATACATTCCTCTTAACAACTTAAGTAAAAGTTTTGAGATTAAAGATAAGAAAATAGAGATTAATCGATTAAAGTTCTTAACACTGACCAGTTTTACAAAATGGATTTATATCAAGATAATTTGATCAGAACTTGAAAAAATTGTATAAGACTTGTACTTGTACCTTATTTTTAGGCAAATTTTTTGTTGTGTGCGAACAAAGTGACTATGATCATAGCAATGAGAAAAAGGAGACTTTCAAAGAAAAGATTTTCTAAATCTTTGTATTTATAAGCTGCACTGACTGCTTACCTTGCACAGATTGCACTGACTTTTCTCTATTTGGCAGCAAAGACGTTTGAAAGCAGCAAATCAAAGTCCTTCAAGCTGCAATTATTAGTCATTAACATTTCAGAAACATGATTTTGAAAATAAGAAAATCCATTATATTTAAACTAAGTGGCTACATTACCTTATTTCACTCAAGTCCGGATAGGTTGCTACTGCATCCTTAAAATCCTGCGTCTCAGGAAAATTAAAAAAACTAGTTGTTAGTAGATGTATTGCTCACATGAGAATTGCAGCAAATGCAATTCTATTATAGGTGCCAGGTGGATAGATTTGTTAGAATTAGCAGTATATAAATACTCATTCTTTTGTAAAAAAATTTTTAAGTATGAATACAATTTTTTCGCAAAATCTCTTCTTCCTATTTTCTGACTCTTGTCAGCATCTATTTTGCCAACATATAACAAGTAAAGATGAAATTTCAATTTTCACACTTTTTCGTGACACTGACATTGTGAAAAATTGACTCAATATTTTGACCAATCATTTTATTTACCATAATAAATAAAATATGCCAAATGGACCGCAATATTATTAAAATGTACCATAGTTCAATTCCTTTCTTTTCAGAGGACAGCCTTACCTGATCAGCTGTTGAGGACGTGTAGGTAATAACACATGGCATTCCAGCACTTGTAGCAGCCTATGGAGTTCAGTGGAGTTTAGCTTTCGTATTTAACATTATCATATGAAATAGAGACCTTTGAATAGGAATGGCAGAAAAATTTGTAAGTTTTACATATCAACAGATTCGATTTGTTTAAAACCTCTGATCAATATATATTATTAGCAACTTAACAATTGTGCTAACCATGATTTTACAGATGAAGATTAGATCTTATTCTCAGAGGACAGCCTTACCTGATCAGCTGTTGAGGACGTGTAGGTAACTAACACCATGGCATTCCAGCATTCTGTAGCAGCCTATGGAGTTCAGTGGAGTTTAGCTTTCGTATTTAACATTATCATATGAAATAGAGACCTTTGAATAGGAATGGCAGAAAAATTTGTAAGTTTAGCTTTCGTATTTAACATTATCAACAGATTCGATTTGTTTAAAACCTCTGATCAATATATATTATTCCCAAGTTAACAATTGTGCTAACCATGATTTTACAGGATGAAGATTAGATCTTTATTTTTTCCTATCCTCGTTTATCCTTTGCTAAATGTAAGCTGTTGATATCAAATCAAATAATTTAGAGTAATGAACCTCAAAAATCGTTAAATATTACACTAATAGTTCATTTAACTCCAACAATTAAATTTGAAACTAACAGTTAAGGATTTAGCCAATGATATACAATGAGACTAAATATACTAGAAGCAGCTACTTGCTCATTATTGGAACCCTATAATTATAATTTAAACAAATTATATGATAAAAAAGGACATACCTGAAGTCCGATGACACTATCCTCTATCACCAAACAATCCTTCTCTAACACGCCAAGGATCTATACGGCAGAAATCAGTTTGTCAAGTTTTCTAATGGGTGTTATGTGAACAAACCACGTCTTAACATGGAAAGCACAACTCTACCACTCACCTTAGCAGCTGTCAGATAAATTGATGGATCAGGCTTCTTTTCTTTTACATCATCACCTAAAGTGAAAAATGAACAAAAATATTGTCGAAAAATTTCACCAACTTAAGGGTCTAAGTTAATAGGAAAATTTGTGAAATGTTCAAAATATATGATTACAACATCTAAGATAGAACCAATTCATTGAAAAACAGAGGGACAGAATGAATAGTTATGAGGCAGAATGTGCTGCCTGGTGAAACTAAGTTATAATAGATACTGAACATTTCTCACTTGAGCAGGTTCCAATCCACATTTTGAAGATCTAAGAGATAAACGATCAAGACCTTATACATTCCCTTCACAGTATATTACAGTGAATATGAAAATATCACTTTCTAAATACGTCAACTACTCTTACCAGCAAGAAAGCAATCAAGATTTTGAAAGCGTTCCTATAATCAGAGAAGTAACATAAATCACTCAAATAGAAATATGAAAAAGAAAGTCAGAACTATAGCTAGCTACTAATCATAACCAAAATGTAGAAAGCTCTTACAAGTCCTATGAGGTTTTCAAGACAAAGTATAACAGAGCTTTTAGTTGCTGCAGAGCAAACAGCAAGTTTCCTGCCCTACAAAAGTAAGGGAAAAAAGAAATTCTTTGAATAGTTATTAAGCAGTTCTTAACCATGGGCCACACGAGTATTGAACTATGGATTACCGAAAAAATTAACAAAGTACAAAAACAGACCCTGGGTATGAACAAAATACCATAAAATTTATTTGAGGACTACACAATGAGTTCACTTGGCTAATTTAACGGACTTTCTAACAACATGGTCCAATTTGTTCACTATTAAAAGTTCATGATGTATTTGTTAACAAAAAAAGGTTTATAGTGTCCATTGTTCATACCCCCTAAGTTCAAAATATGTTTTGAATTTATGATTAAAAAGATGACAAAATGAAAACACGGCTAGAAGGAATATTTGATCCAACCAACATGTTAAGAACCAAACTAATCCTCCATCAATTGGTGAAAAATAAATCATGAAAAGAAATAGCACATCTTATCTTACAGCAGACTTTGCTTCATCCATTAATCTTAATACACCAGGTCTAGCCTTCACCTGGTCAATACAATCTGCGTTATACCATTTTTTCATGCTGAGAAAAATGTACAATAAACGAATCCTAAAGTTATTCTTACCGTTCCAGATTTGATCATTTCTTTATACCTTCCTGTTTTCCAGTCCTACAAACACAGTTGAAGTTGAAACATGATTTGTTTACCACGTAATGAAAGCAGGTAAAGTACAGCTTATGAACCAATAGGTAATTTAAAGACAATCCACCTCCATATAAATGAGTTATGTTTTTCAGATAGAAACTAGCAAGCGCAAATGATATTAGAAGTTCAGCAGTGCGTTAAAAGCAGTTTGAAAAATCTGGCAAAATGGAGTAAATTAAGATAATCCTAAACATGGAAAGTGGAAACCTGGAGAGTGTCAATCAACTTCACTCGTTCTTCGTCCGTTTCCGGAGCTTTCTCTAGGATGGTCGACGAAGGCCACCCGTGCTCCTTGAAGTACCTTTTCAATCCAAAAAAAAAAAAAAAAAAAAATCCTAAGAGAGAACAATGGAAAAACGTCAAGAGCTAGAAAGAGCGAAACCATCGCATTTTAGGTTTGCCTCCGCCAACGCGATTCTGGAACTCATCGTAGAAGTCGGCGGCCCAATAGAGAGGCTGGAGAGACGAATCCGGGCAACGAACATCAAAATAAGTAAAAGCATCATTATATGCTTCCCGGTGCAAGTGCTCAGACTCGAGGATCACACCGTCACAGTCGAATATAAGAGCTTGCAGAGATGGTGAGATGCGGAGTGAAAAATGTTTGGAGGAGCGAGATTTTGCAGGAATCCTGCAACAGAAAGCGGATTTCGAGAGAAGAGGAGGAGAAAGAAGAAAGGAGGAAGAAGAGGAGAGATTAGGGGGAGAGAGCATCGTGGTGAAGCTCGCCATAGCTGAGCTTCTTCAGAGAGCTTGAATCCTGTGGTTCTTCTGTGTTGGGTATAACGGATTTGGCGACCGTTATTCACCTCAATCTTCAATCCCTTTCTATTTCGCCGCGAAATTAAAAGCAAGCCCGGCCCATCCAAAAGACCCGATCTCAATCCCAGTCCGAAGCCCAAGCCCAAAGTTAAACTTTATTTATAAACCAATTAATTAATTAATTAATTAATTAATTAATTAATTAATTAATTAATTAATTAATTAATTAATTAATTAATTAATTAATTAATTAATTAATTAATTAATTAATTAATTAATTAATTAATTAATTAATTAATTAATTAATTAATTAATTAATTAATTAATTAATTAATTAATTAATTAATTAATTAATTAATTAATTAATTAATTAATTAATTAATTAATTAATTAATTAATTAATTAATTAATTAATTAATTAATTAATTAATTAATTAATTAATTAATTAATTAATTAATTAATTAATTAATTAATTAATTAATTAATTAATTAATTAATTAATTAATTAATTAATTAATTAATTAATTAATTAATTAATTAATTAATTAATTAATTAATTAATTAATTAATTAATTAATTAATTAATTAATTAATTAATTAATTAATTAATTAATTAATTAATTAATTAATTAATTAATTAATTAATTAATTAATTAATTAATTAATTAATTTCTCTCTAAACAATTATAAGTTTACGATGAAAATTAGGGATCTCTTCAACTTCAAAACGCCATAATTTTTACTACGAGTATCAAAATCGTTATTAAAAGATATCAAATCGAAACTCTCGCAGAGGCCCACGTTTTGTCATTGGATTTACCCATAATCAACCTTTCTCGGGCCCAAAATTAATTGTTTCGACCCTTAAATTAACAGTCCAAGCTTTTATTTAATATTTCATGCATTATTTAATTTTATTAATAACAAGTTATTTATTTTGAATAGTACTCGGAATTGGGATCTCTTTGCATTATTGAAATTTCTTTTGAAGAATTAAGATTTCTCTCAAAGCGTTTTTTATTCTTTCCGCATCCCGTTGCATCACTTTACGCGTCAATGATTAATTAACGTAAATTAAAATAATATATTAAATAGTAATTACATTAACGTAGAATTAAAAAATAATCGCATTATTACCCAATATTTATTAGTTACTGCAAATAATAAGGTCTTTATAATTTCAATTCTATGTTATTTATCCCTTTTGATTGAAATAGATAGTTATAACAAACCAATTCGTTTTAAAAGCTAAATTAATTTATGATACTTTAAGTAAACTCATGAATTTCTGAAAATTCATTTCTTTTTTTTGTAAACAAAATTATAAATTTACTGGCAATGGTTTTGTGTCGCAAAATATATGGTATTAAAAAAGATATTTATTCCAATATTATCAATCACGCAGAATATAAATAATTTAAGAGTTACGATCTCTATGGATTCGATTTTTATAATTTTAATTTTCTCAATTAAATCTTTCTTATCCAAGTTTTATTGTGTCACATAGTCGTACACATCTCATCAATTTAGTGTCGTAGAGATGGATAACTAAGTTAATAATGATGCGTGACATTTTTTTTGTTAAATTTACTAAAAATTAAAATAAAATAAATTAAAAAATACAATATGATAAATGGTAAATAGGGAAAATTATATTTATTAAGAAGATGGGAAATTATATACACAACATTGCTGGCCAATAGGATAATTTCAATTAATTAATTAATTAATTGTTTTTACTAGGGATTAAAAAAGTGGTTCCCGCACCGACATTTCCAGCCCAATGGCTTGTAATTGGAGTACCTGTTTTCCGATGGATACGGGTCGAATACCCCGCTGGGTTTTATCCGGCTCCAATACTCCGATATGGGCATGCTCGGCACTTGGCTAGCCATGCACGGGTGGCACCCGTTGCACTTGTTGTGGCAACTCGGCGGCGTCGACCCCAGCCGAGTCTTCGCCTCCGACAATGCCTCCTGCAAAATTACACCCTAAATTACTACGCTGCTAGAGTCCCCTTGAACAGATGAAACCATGTCTAGAGAGAGAAAGCTTACTCGGGGCGAAAATGGAGCTTGAGAGGGGGAAGAAGGTGGGAGAGAGAGGACTTGCAGAGCCATAATGACTATAGAAAAAGCGCAAAGAATAAACATGGTAACAGAATTCATTATGAAGATGATGAGAAAACGTCAGCTTTTCAACCCATTAAACAGTCTTCCATCATCTTCCTCAATCCACAAGCAACCATGATTCTAGAGAGAGAGAGAGAGAGAGAGAGTCAACAATATTGAAAACAATTAAAGACCCTATCCAGTTACGGTCTTTCTAAATCTTCCTGAATCTAGAGTTCTAGACGACGCGACCAAGACAAGGTCTAGAGAGAGAGAGAATGGAAGTGGGTTTGGAGTGAAAATACAAGTAGATGGGCAGGGGTGGGAGGGTAAATCGAGAGAGAGGAGGGGACGGCACTCTGAGAAATGTGCAGAAGGCTCAGAATAGAGAAAGGAACAATTCAATGAGTGAGAAACAAAATAGGAGAATCCACATCGGTTGGAAAGGACACCCTTTTGCCTACTACTGTACTGCTTTGCTTGATGCCTGCCTATCAATAACTCCCATCTCTGAAACATTAGGGTTAAAATTGTTCATAATTAGGGTTAACTTTTGGATTAAAATGTTGAAAAAGGGCATTGAATGAGGATACCTGCCTCACATTTGTGTCAGTCTACACAATTCAGAGTGTGGGGTTTGAGTTTGACTGTGATTGATTTCACAATCTGCTCATGATCTCTAATTTTTTTTACCCACAGAGTGAAACTAGTGGAAGCTATGAATAGTAAGTAATTACCCCCTCTGCTAATCTAATTGACAATTGCAATCTTTCGTCAAATCTTTCTTCCTATTTATGTGCATTAACACTGGGAGAGAGTTAGGTGTCAGCCAGGTACCCTCTATTTTCTCTCTCTAACCCCCTCTTTCTCTCTCTAATGGAGTCAAACAAAGCATGTATGTGTCATAAATAAGGGGAGTCATGGGGAATGAGAGCAGATAAACTTCAAAAGAGTTTGTCAAACTGGATTTGGTTTCGACTTCTTGACAAGAGTGCCATTTAATATGTTCCAAAGCTAAGAGTTGTACAGCAGGAGTTGGCTGTAATGGTGTATTCATCTTAATTCTCACCGAGTTTTGACATCTGATCCAATGGCTGACTGAGACCCACGTCAGCTCTCTTTCTTAAAAAAAAAACCTTCATATGGAATCTAAGATCTTCTCTCACTTAAGATTCAACCATTGTTTGTTAATGTATAGACAGGAAATTGAAAAAAATTAAAGCGAAAGATGAACGACAATGACTAATAAAAGTTAAAAGAGCAAATTTCAAGAGCTTGAGATATAATAAAGGAAAGATGGTGTAGTTTGAGTAAAGATTGATCTTTTGAACTGTCAGTAAAGAAAGCAAAGTGAGTTTCTATTTCTCTGATACAACTTTGACAAATGAAAGGGACAGTTCCTTCTCTCTCTAAAAAAAATGGTGGGTCTGTGAAGAAGATCAAGAGAATCAGCCAACGGTGGTGATTCAATGGGTGTCTAACTAAAACCCTTTCTAATCAAGTGATCATAACCCCAAGGCTTAATACTTTGGTGGTGAGCTCCATAGAATTCAGACATTTGCTCAGTTGATTACGTTAATAGACAAGAACAATGGACTCTTTGCAACATAAACCCAATAATTTAAAATAGCATTCAAAATGAAAAAATAAAATAAAATAAAATGCAGTTCATTGTTCAAATTATCAAGAATCACAAATTAGCTAAGTCAACATCTAAAACTCGGGTAGTTAAGAAAGATGAAGTTGTTTGTCCAGAGTCATTCAATATATAAGATAGATAGCAATTAAAGATCATAATTTATCCATTTTTTTGGTACTGGAATAAAATATAGTAGAGCATCTAACCATAGGGCATGTATCGAGATGGTCTTCGGAAACGGGGAAACTTACTGCAATACAATTCAAAAAATAGGAGTTAATGTCAAAGATCTTGCAATTATCGTTTTCATAAATATAAAATCACTCTACAGGTAATTCTATAAGCTGTTATTTGACGATGATTTTGTTTTTTTTTCAAACAAAAACACTTTCTAACCTTTCGAAATAATTATGAAACATACCCGGAGCCATAAGGCGAATAGAAATATGGAGGTACGTATGGCCTCCTAAACCTAAACCCCATGTAAGGACTGTAACGTCCAGGTCGGTACTGCTTCATACCCGGAACATTAGTCCTCTTCGGTAAGACCTGAAAATAGAACATGACATTATAAATTTATGCTAATACTATCATATTATGAACAGTTATCGCACTAAGAATATCGACTGGACAAACATCAAAAACATTTTCTATTTTGTCAAGCCGTTTGGATAAACCAGTCTTCCGAAGAAACTATTAGGATTTATGCATGATTATGATTATGATTACGATTACGTTCACATCATATCTATACGATAGTATTCCAACACGATTTAAACATAATCATCAAATTTTATTCGTCTGTCTCATATTTTCTATACTTTCTCAATTCTTCTTTTCTTTGTCATCTCCATAGCCTTTTTATTTATCTTCGTGGTTTAAATTTTTCTGCTTCTACTTAACATACCTTCAGTTGCCGTCCATGTAATTCAGATTCATTCAGACCTAATGCTTCCTGAACACCTTCAGTTTCAACAAACTCGACATAGGCGAAGCCCTTAGGTTGACCAAATTTATCAGTCAGAATCGTCACCCTGTTGACTGTTCCACATGATTGAAAATGCTGTTGCACCTCCTCAGGAGTGCATGCATAATCAACCTGATAAATATTACATATCCCAGAGTTTTAGAATTTATTTCAATTTACGGAAAAACAGAATATAATAAATTGATACCTAAGAATATGACTGAACAACGAACAGATCATTTAAGTTGTGAAGCTCATAAAAATAAACACATGCCAATGAAATATAACTATGACGCTGAAAAACATCAAGCATAAACGTCCACAGGTCCTATACCTTCCGATAATCGCTAAAAGAAAAGAACAGTCTAGCAAATTGAATCACTAACTAAACTTAATTTGGGTCACTCTTGCATCATAAACAGATCATTTGCACAAAACAGTCAACTCCAAATATCAGCTTAGCCAAAAGACAATAATCAAAACCGCCAGACATTCAAAGTTCATAAGCATATGATCCACCCACAAATTCTCCTATTTATTCATAAATGGTCAGGAGAAAAACTCTTTCTTACGTTAAAACATCATAAATTAGCATCAGTTTTACTTGCAGTCAATAATGACTGACAAGATTAATGTCACAAGAAAGAAATTGCACACCCTCTGCATGTCAGTTAAATGGCACTCTTTTTGAGTCGAGAAATGACCACCATTCAGCAGCGACAAGGCTTTGCAAGTAGGATTGCATGCCAATTACCTGTTTTGCGCTTCCACAGATGTGAGACCATCCACCACTGAAGTTGAAGCATCTTTAACCAGACTACCATCCAATCTGGCCTCCCCATGGAATGCCTTCCAGCAACATAAATCAAAACATATACACTCCACTTCTTAGAGCCAAATGCCTCGCATCAAGTTTTCTTTTTTCACATAGCGCATACTTCTTTTTTTCTATTCTATTTTTTTTCCTTTCTTTCTTTTTCTGTTTTTCCTCTTAACACTTTTTATAATTCTCTTTTTCTTTTTCTTCACCTTTTTCCTTTTTCAGAAATCTCTTTCAATATTTTTTTTTCTTCAAAATTCAATTCTAACATACAGGAAACTATATTTTCTACACAAGCATAACTCGACATAAGAACTTTGGCCCACAGTCATACATTTCGTAACAATCTCAGGTAAAACTATGGAGAACTTCAAGAAAAGGATGACCCTGCGATGATAACGAGATGCAAAAGTCAAACCATGACTATAAATTTTCAAAAACATAGACCTCTAAGAAGAGGTTCCCTTTAGAGCCTACAACAGAAATACTAGCAATATTATCATATAAGAAGGCCAAAACTTAACATCAACTAAGCCCTGAAATTAGACTTAACTACAGAAGTTCACCAACTCGACTTCAAGCTCAAAACTCAATATTAAACTAATGACCAGAAAAAAAACATACTTCCATTCAAGTGAAATAAACCCCAAAAAAATTATTATGAAGACTGATGACAGTTGAACAATTCAAGTCCTAACTTTTCAAGGGATAAAGAACTACCCCAACGTTCACAGCAAATGTTTTTTCCGAATAAAATAATTATTGTTGGCCATTAAGACTATGCACCATCATAAAACAAAAAATTAGTACGTCTATATATTCTATCTACCATATCATATTTACAATAAGGTTGGATTGTATGACACTGCAGGAAATAGGTTACCAAACTCCTTTAAAATCAAATCAGTGCCAACGCCTCCAACATCCAACTTCTCAGGACGCACTAGGTAATACATTGTTGCATTAGCATTTTGACTAAAGACTTAAGTCTCTGAAGCAAATAAACGTTCAATAATGAACACATAATTATAGTCATCGGGTAGTTATATATCCTTCATCTTATAAATACATCTCAACTATCTATGGCTACCACATGCTTCCAAATAATTTCCCATTCTTTTCCCCATCTGCGCAGTTAAAAAAAAAAAGGATATCCAAATAATTAGCATAATTTAATCAGCAGAAGTAATATTGTAGTTCGTTTCAGTGGACCTACAGAATAAGCCAATGGAATATGAAAGGGTATAATGATAGACGTTGAAAAAGATAGGTGTTCTCAGAAAGTAACAAATAATAAATAAAAAGTGAAATTATACTCATGGGTACGGAAAAAGACACTAAGAAACACATCATGTGGTTTATTGAGATAAATAATATGATATAGCTACGAAAGTAATCAAATAGTGTCGTTAGATACTCACATTTCCAACAAAGACAGATCTTGCATCAACCTCCTCCTTGACTACTTGACTAGCAGCAGCAGCAGGATCTGCAGGCACAGTTTAAACAAACACATAACAATATAAGCTTAAATGGGAAACAGAATAAACATTCAAAAATAAAGGTAAAGAAAATGATACTGACAAATTATCACTCAATTCAGACTCGTCAGAACCATAATATTATTATGCCCATGATGCTAAAGCATGTTATCACTAAACTAAGATAAAAGAAGTCCCATCCCTTTTTCTTTATTTACCTTCGGTACCACGACAACTTAATGTTTTCTTTCTCTTTCTCTTTATTTTGCGATTATTAAGTTAGAATGATGAACATCACATTAGTTTTTATTTACTTTATTGTTATGTTCTAGTTTCATATTCCAGGATTACCGTATAACAAAAATATGAAAATACAAATTTGTTTATCTTTTAGGTTAATAATTGTTTCTTGTTGTGGTGTACTTTTCATTGATTTTAATGCTTTCAAATTATCATTGCCATGAAGCTAAAACATGCTAACACTATTATTTTAAAAGAAGTTTATCCCGGCATGATAATGCTCAATAAAAATTCAAAGTGAAAAACAAGAATATCAGAACAATGCAGCAGACAGGAAGTTCTCTCAACGAATAAAATTTTCTGGCCCAATCAACCTCAATATGTAAATAAGAAAAAGGAAGATCAAGAAACTAAAGAAACGGGTTAAAAACCTCACCTTGAATGCCACCCATTTCTTTTTCAACCTTGGCTTGCATTTCTCGGAGAGCAGCTGCTTCTTCCTCCATCTCCTTCAAACGTTTTTTCATCTCGTCCAGCTCCTGCAGCATTTTCACAAACAAAACCACACACAACCAACTGAATATTTCAAAACAAGAAAATTTGAAGATTTGCTTATTGAATCTGTTAACTTCACAGCACAAAAATAGCTTTTATATATGTGCTGAAAACTAGAATCAATAAACAGGAACAAGAACAACAAGAAAATGAAAATATATCTAACCTAACTACTAATCCAGCTCATCACACAACCAACCTGCCTTGGCCAATGCGGCGGCCTTCGATTGTTGGTTTATAAAGAGATAAGGAGACAAGGTAGGTTATAAATTAGAATATTATAAGGATTACTATATACACATGTAAATAGGAATATATTTGCAAGGTAGATGTATATTGAGATCGATTATCATCCTTCGAAAACTATTATACACACATTAGCCAGGCAGTAGGAGACTTGAAACAGTTATGCTCCTATCAAGTAGAATACAACAAGAAAAGGATGGGAAACTCTTAACTAGGACAGTCCAACCAGCCATTTTCACAACCATCGGTACTCCACACCCCACACAAATATTACACTATACCACCACAAGGACCACATTCCTCATCACCATCACAACCTCTAGGATAGGAGAAGAATCAATATTGTGACAGCATACCATGTGAAACCAAGAAAGGTCCAAGTGTCAAGGCCCAACCCATAACAGTAGAGGTGTGTATATCTCACATCGTTTTGGAGAATGTACATGGTTAACAAATAGAGTTCTTCATTTAACCTAATATGTGTTTTAGACTAACCTAAAAATAAAACGTGCAGGATTCGACCCAAAGCGGACAATTCTGTATTAGGACAACGAAAGACATTACAAATGGTATCAATGCTAAAACTCAACCATAAGTATGGCTGATAGGGACATCGGACCTTGAAGGGATAGAGATTGTGATAGCTCGTTATGTGAATGTAAGGAGGGTCCAACCCATACCAATGGGGGTGTGTAATCCCACATCGTTTGAGATAGTTGGAAATGCATAGTTTATAAGAGTTTTCTTTTCAACCTATTACAACGTATTTTGCGCTAACACAAAAAACAAAGTCGTGCAAACTTTTGCCCACAGCGAACATTTTTGTAGTAGGAGGGCTAGGAACATTACAAATATCCTCCTTGAGATGGTAATTCTCTTACTCTTCCTATGTATTTTTATTGCATTATCATATTGGAGATGATGTGTAATATAAGTTTCGAGGGAAGTTCACAATAAAATATGCATTTCAATTTTAGACCACATTTAACTAGGGAAATGCATTAGGCTATCTTTGGATCGTTTGGCCCTATCAAGCCAACCATAAAATTTATTTACCTTTTGTACCCTCGTCGAGCCCAGTTGACCAAACCATTCTCTTGTCACCCACGTATGTTTTAAAACCAAATCCATGAATGAATTAGATGCATATCTTTATCCCATACCAATTAGACACATTGACAGTTTACCTTTGATTTTTGGTGCTTTAGATCTATTTATTTACGTGCACGTGACCATGTAAAAATGAAAGGGTATTTAATTTTAGATAGATTCATCAGCATCGCAGCCATAGAAGCATGTCGCAAAGCCAGGAAAGTAGAAATTCACACGGCATCACCGTCACAGGGCCAATTTCAGCCAAAAAAGTCACAGGGCACCGTGACCCAAAAGAGTCAAGCCACAAACCCAGTCGTTATGCTACCCCAGCATCGTGCCAATAGAATCAAGATAGAGTAGATCATGCTGTTACATCTAAACTAATTGTCAAAAAAAAATTCTCAAAAGGAGAAAGATGTGGAATCAAGTTAGGGTACCCTATCGGAAATTTCTCGCCCAATAGAATTGAGAATTAGTGAAGTGATCATTCTATTACATCTAAACTAATAGCCAAAAATTACTTTCAAAAGGAGAAAAATATGGAATAGAATCATCAACAAACGAGAGTTTGTTTCTCACATTGAGTTCCATGATCATTGTACATCTCCATATATTGAAGTTGGGTCCGTATAGAGGATGATCTATAATAATATACGAGGATAAGTCCTGGGTAGCCCACATTATTTACCCCAATCATCCAATGAAGATGATAAGGAGATCAGGAATTCCCTATTCTATGGCGTTCTTTCCTCTATTCATCAGAGATGAGTTGCACAACTTTGAGCAAGGAAATTGCTACGACACATAATAAAAAAGAAGAAAATGAAGATTTTGTTTATTGAAAAAGTTAAGTTAATAATTCTCCATCCTTCGGCGTTCTTTCCGTGATTCGTCAGAGATGGGTGCAGAACTCTGAGCAAGGAAATTGCTATGACAACACATGTTAGCACCTCTATATGCAGCACACTAATTAATGATGAAATGATAAATTTCTATCGCCCTCTTTTAAAGAAGACAAAAAAAAAAGAGAAGGATAGTAACCTTGACCGCATCCTCATCGGCGGCAGACATATCAACGTCTGGGTGGTCCTCCATTTCTCCATCCACCGGGATCTCTCCGCCATAAACCTCATGCTCCTCTTCATCCATCGCTCTCTCCTCCGAGCGTGTAGAAAATCTGGTAGCTAGTTGATCGCCTGAAGACGGAGATGGTATTTAGGGCTTCGAAGATAGCTTCCCGTTTCGCGGGTAAGAAAATAACCCACTAGCGAGACTGCTTTGGTGGTTTGATATCAATTATTTAAGGGTAAAAACTAATTTAAATATCAGTTTAATTTGAAATAACGAGTCAACTAAAAATTTTAACAACTAAAACCTTAAGCTATCCAAAATATAACAAATCAAACTATGACGAAGGACCGATCACCTCCCGTTCTCAATTTATGTCAAGATCAGGAAGACCTTCTAAATGGAACGACCCTCCAATCTGTCTATTCCTTACGTGGCACTAGACATATTGAGTCGGATGGTTGATGTGTAGGGTGAAGAACCCTGTTCAACGTACACCGCACGTGACTCGAGATCGAGGGGACACTGCCCTGGATTAGCCCTACGTTTTCTGCCCCTTCTCGATCTCAATTATTTTGTCTGAGAACGGAGGGTCGATGTGGGGTGTGGTGACCCACAGTTCAACGTGCATCGCACGTGATTCGAGAACGAAGGGTCACTGCCTCAAATCGGGCCCTGTTGTTGGTCATAACTTTTTGGTAAGATTGAGAACGGGGGTCGTAGCCCCGAAATGGCCACCCGATCTCAATTATTTTACCTAAGAACGGGAGGCCGTTTTTTGGAACAGGAGGTCGATCTCTGACACTATATAAGGAAACACCCCCCATTCTCATCCCCTCATGGCAAAAAAAACCCTCAAACCTCTACTATTTCTTGCTCCGGCTAATTTTCTCTATATTAGCGACGTCGATGGATTTTGATTCGAGTAGATCGGTTGGTTTAGACTAGACAATAACTTATGATGCTAATATGGACTGGTATTCGTACTCCACACCCATATATGGTGATCTTCAAGCATTCGATCACTTTGAAGGTAATGAAGAAATAGAGGTGCAATCGACGTCGAAAACTCTAGACGATGAATTTTGAACACTGGTCGACTCGGAGGATGATGAAGTAGTAAACATACTGGTAATTGAAGAAATTTCGATGAGATTTTATCTGGGAAAAAAATATAGTTATTTAAAGGCAATTAGAGAAGAAATAGTATAATATGCTTTGAATAATGGTTATGGATCAAACTCATTAAAAGTGAATCTCGACGACTGACGGCAGTGTATGAAGACAAATGTGATTGGCGACTGCATGGTTCGAAGATGAAAAATGAGCTTACGCTTCAAATAAAAAATTTCAACGATTATCACAACTGTTCAAAAAAAAATTGAGAATCGACAAGCTACTGTAAAATGGGATTTAGATAGGTTCAAAAGTCAACTTACGTGGGAACTAGGAGTCCGCTCTCGAACCCCAAACTTCAACATTACTACAATTTAAACACAATTTCATTCTAAACCATATTAAAACTCATTTAAAACTTTAATCATGATACATAAACCTCACATGGACGTTTTACTCTATTTTCAACCAACTCAAAGCATTTATTTCATCAATGCTATGCAATATTTATGCATTATAACACTATTTTTATTTCTACATTCAATTCATCAAAATAATTTAATTTCATGCCTTCAACTAACATTAAAACTTCAAAATAACCTTAGATGTAATTATCTAATTCAATCATTTAACTTTTCATCAATCTTTTAGTCATCAAAATACTTCAATTTCATGCTTATAATTCACTTTAAAACCAAACTTTAATTACCAATAAAACATCTCAAATTCATATCTTTAATCACCAATATAGTCAAATCCAATTAATATTCATTAAAGATTACTAATATGCAACTCAAGAATCCATCTTATAATGTTGTAAAATAACTAATTTCTTCTCCTAAACATGCAATTTCACCGTAGTTTAGAAAACACGTAATATAATTCTTACCTCATGATGTCTCTTCTTTTCTCACTTCCACAGCTTGATTCTTAGCTCAAAAGAATTCTTTTGATGAGATGAACAACTTTCTTTGAGTGGTTTAAGGCCAACTCACCCTCCTCCCTCAATTTTTCATTTTCCCTCTCATCTCTTCCTTTTTCTCACTTTTCTCTATTCTCTTCAGCCAAGCACGAAAATTGGAAGTTTCTTCACCCTTCCACCTCCTTCTTATAAGATTAAATCAACAAAGTGATAAGCTCATAGGTTGGAATTACCAATTTACCCATTTTATCTCTCCAAAATGACATATTTGACCTTCTTTTTTCATATTTTAGCAAAATGACCATACTTACTTACATCTCAAGTACAAGTACTTAAACTAATTTTCTACAGTAACATAATTAATCATGATTAGTTAACCTTAGTACCATTTAATTACACTATTTATCCAATAGTGTAATTTAAAATCAAATGTAGACCAACCGACTTCAAACTTGCATAATTTTTGTTTTATACACCAATTTTCTTTCATTTCACGACCACTCTCTTCATTTAACATTATCCAAGCATCACAACAATTTTTATTGAATTTACATTCTACGTGCTCTAATAAAAAAATTTTACTTTATTTTGTAAAGTGTTCCATAATCTTTCTAATCACATTTAGTAACTTTAATTGTGAGTACTATGGTTAATCTTAACCTAGACCATCACGTCTTCTCTTGCATAGGGCACACCAAATGGAGATCCCTTATCCTCCCTTCCCAAACCCCCAATTGTCCAAACCCAATATTAAAAGTTTAGTGTGATCTGAATTATAGTTGGATCGTGTCGAGCTTATATTCAATATTGTGTTTACATTATTCTATATATTGTACCTTGAGTCATAAAACTCATTGTACTTAGATTTTGTAATAGTGAATTTCTCATTTGTCTGTATTTTTTTTCCATAAGAATTTTCCATGTAAATCTCTATGTCCAGTTCCCGCGTATTTTCAATAATTAGTATCAGAGCGACGTTGAAGGTTTCTAAAAATCAAGTTTCGATTTATCAGAAGTATGGAATAAAATTTTGCAATTTGTGAAGTTACAATTTTTGGAAAAAGAAAAAAAAAAAGAAATTTCTTCTTGTTGTGTCGTCCAAGCATGAAGAAGAAAATCCTAGAGTGAATTTTTTTCGCCAACGACCATCGAACCAAAGAGAGGAGAAAACTGTCTCAAGCCCCTGCTGTCAAACAAGATCCGACTGTCGACAGAAATAGTTGATGTCATTCTCCTGCCTCTTTGGTGTCATTCAATTGTCATGTCGCCTCTTCGATCATCAGACAAAATTCACTGTAACGCCCCGAATTCTCAGAACCCGGTTCGTCACACAAAACCCATACATGAACTAAGACTTCATTCTTTTATTATTATTTTTTTTTTTAAACTTGCAGCGGAATTAATTTAAACAACTTAGAGTTAAACAAACCATAAAATTTTTGGGATAATCGGGTAAAATGTTAAAAGCAATCGACCAAAAGAAATAAAGGTTTAAATCATAAAACACTGTTAAATCTCTAAAGTCAACCACATCTGCCGATAGAAAAATCAACGGAAGAAGCAGACACAGCAAATATAAGACTTCTGCCGATGACGTGGACCTGAAGACTTGGAACTGAGACATTTCTCGGCGGGTTGTACCTACCGATGACGTCAACACAACTTCATCTGCCGATGAAGTCAACATGACTTCATCTGCCGATAAAGTCAACACGACTGCACAAACACAACTTCATCTGCCGATGAAGTCATCACGACTTCATCTGCCGATAAAGTCAACACGACTGCATACACACAACTTCATCTGCCGACAGCAAAACTACAGGTTTTGCAACTTGCATCTGCCGATAGAATAAGGCTACATCTTCCGATGCCTTTACTGAAGACATCTTCCGATAGAAATAAAACTTCATCTTCCGATGAAAACAACACTACGTCTACCAAAGAAAATAAAACTACACCTTCCGGTAGACAAAACTCACGGTTCCATCTGATAAAAACAGAACAATATTTCAACTTCTCACGATCTATACCAGAACAACACAACTGCGGTAAAGACTTGTCTATTCTGTTAAAACCATTCAGA
The DNA here is from genome assembly GCA_022432975.1 of Begonia masoniana. Classification (NCBI taxonomy): domain Eukaryota; kingdom Viridiplantae; phylum Streptophyta; class Magnoliopsida; order Cucurbitales; family Begoniaceae; genus Begonia; species Begonia masoniana. Next base: position 562,771 of record CM039510.1, on the reverse strand, counting down.
AAACAATTTAAAACTTCATGTTACACAACTCCAGTAAAGATCCGATATTAAAACCATCAGAATACCACTATCAGAAAAGAAAACTCAACTTGTTCAAAACACTGAAATCACTACTGTTATGAATACTCGATCCATCTAGTACTAAGCATTATTAATAAAACCTTCACTCCAACAGACATCAGTTAAACCGCCTCACCAAACACTGAACCGTGACATGAAGGTGCTCCTCCAACCCCGACTATTCATCAGCAAACTCAGGGAAATCACCTGGAGAATTCTCAACACCTACATCACAAAACTCATCTATTAGCCTAAGGCTAAGCAAGTAAAGCAAAAATGTATGAAAAGCTGAAAACACAATATCCTAATATGCAGTTTCTACTTTTCTCATCTCTGTTACATATTCATCGTTATAATCGGATTCCTCTCTAAATTGGGAGTTGAATCACTTCTCCCAAAGTATGAACATCCCTGTCTCATTAGGAGTTGGATTAATTCTCCTAACAGTGAATATATATACTGATCAATGTTCAGATCCACTTCGAAATTGGGAGTTGGATCAGTTTTCCCAAAGTATGATCCCTGGCTCATTAAGGGTTGGATTAGTTACCTTAACAGAAAATGTTTCACGTAAATCACTTCAGAATGTTCACTTTCTCACTATATCAAAACATGTAAACTCATTTTCGTATACTTTCAAATATATGATGCGTGAAACAGGAAAACATTCAATCACACAAAGATCCTAATGTTCTGTGATGTAGGCCCGAAGGCACAAGCAAACTTTACTTACCTGGATTCCTAGCAAATGCTCGGTTAAGAGCTACCTCGGGGGTTTGTTCACCTATATTTATAAACAGAATGTTAAACCTTAATCTAAGCTATTCAGAAATCTAAGGAGTTAGTTTGGGAACACCGCTCGCAGGGCATTCCCGATTAGACTCCAAACTCGAACTACTCTCTCTCACAACATTATCAAAATATCCACATTATCCTATTTCTGTTGTCTGTTCATCAATACATAAAGGAAACAAAGGAACTTACCTAAATCGAAGGAAGTCGCTGGAAGAAATCAGAGAGAGGTCTCCTATCGCACTCGGCTAAACTGAGGAGCTGAGAACCGAAGAGGAAACAATAAAACAGTGGCGGCTAAACCTCATTTACTCTTCCCTTAAATACGTTATCCATAACATAAATTGACAATTACCCTTATGCCCTCACTTAGTTACTCATTAACCTAATTGATTTTACCCCTAATTTCATTCTATAAAATTCACACTTAGAAGATTAATAGGTTATTTTAATTCTAATAAACCGGGTGTTACATTCACACCCTTTTGTTCTTCCTCATATCCACAAATCTGGCACAAGTATGTCGAATTTCTGTTGCCATCCGATAACCCCTGCTCTGGTCGAGCTTTGACGTTGTTTTGAGTAGAACTGCCATGCGCCGAAGCATTAGCTCCTTTCACATATTGAATTATTTGTGACGAACAAATTTTTCAATAAATGTTTGTTTTTGGGTTATTGTGTGGTTGAGTTCCGACAAGAGGGATTGAAACTTTCGGGATCAATTTTGTGTTATTTTGGATTCATATACTTTTAGGTGAAATTCTAACATTTTTAGGAGATGAGTTTTTCGAAATTTGATATTTCGTTACTAAATCAGAATACAAGATTTCAATTTTGATAGGTGTATGAGAAAACATCTTATATAAAATCCTACGGTATACAATGTCAAATTTTATAATATAACGATGAGCAGGGTTATCGAAGCTACAGAGAATATGTAATTTATTACTTTCAAAAGTACTACTCTGATCAATTCTAATTTTATCTGGAGAACTAAAAATATGAGTTTTGAAAAACAAACTAGAATAAACAACTAAAAAAGCATATCACTAATGAAAAATCTTTAATTTATAATAAATATAAAATATTGATTTCACGAATATCTATCATATTATTTATTAAATTAATATTTTACAGCTGAACAATTATTTATAAACTGAAAAACTTAATTTTTTAAACTTCATCTATCGAGTATAAAGGTAATCTTAATTTCTAAAATCCCAATTTCAATATTTCATTAACGTTTAATAGTTTTTTATTTGATTTCACAATACTCTAACAATCTCTTGAGTTGTCAAACATCTACGTTGTCATATCCAAATCATATTCAGCAGAATTATCTCTCTCGAGCGTCAAGTCCTAAATATTAATTCATTCAATGAGTGATTGATGAGTGTGTATTTTACACACTTATTTATATTTTTTTATACTTGATTTGATAAGTTTTTCTCAGGTGATCGAAAGAATTTGATAAATTGTGTGAAGTGTGCAGATATTGTATTTAGAACAGATATTTAGAACAGCAGGTGGAAAAGAGGTGGAAAAGGAGTAAATTTCAAAGTTCAAGAAAACAGAAAAGGTGGAGAAGCAATTTCAATAAGCAGCAGCGATCGATCTCTATGAAATTCAGAGATCGATCGCTACACATAATTGAAAACCGCCGCGATTGATCTATGTGCATACCCGTGAACACCGCGATCGATCTCTATGAAATGAAGAGATCGATCGCTATATATTTGCAGGAGAAAAGCAGCGATCACTTGCCATACAAAGTCAGCGATCGGTTGCCATACATTAAAGAAGATGCAGCGATCGATTTCCATAACCTAGCAGCGATCAATCGCTTATCATCTACAATTTTGGAAAGATTTTTGACTTCTAATCTGCACCGTTAAACCAAAGCAGCAGTGAATCTTAACCATTGATCTTGAAAAGGAAGATTGAATTAAACCTAATGCATACGGCTTCTCTATATTAATTCACGCAGTCGGCAGAGAGGGCATTGGAGATTTAGAGATTCTAACTTCAGCGACAGTGAGAGCAGCGGCGATTTGGAGGCGATTCAGCCGCGGAGAATTTTCAGCATAGTTTTCTTTTATTTTCTTTAATCATAAAAACCATGCACTTCTTTTTATTTATTGTTTATTTTTGTTTTAGCATGAACTAAACTTCTCGTTCTAGGGTTTCGACGTAACTTTACTATGATTATTTATTTTTCTTAATTCAGGTTCTTAATTTTCTGTTCCTGTTCTGTGTTGAGTAATTTATTCTGAACGTAATACTTAGGTTTGCTTGATCACCAAAACTAAGAATATTAGGGTTAGTTCGGGATGCGAGAGCGGAAAATTTAACCGTGCACTGAATAAATTGCCTTAAAAAGGATCCTAGGCTAGAGATAGTTAGGGCGTTTGAGTGGTAATATAATTTCTTGCTCTTAATGTATTCAATTAATTCTCAGGATTAGAGACCGAGAGGTAATAATTCGTTAATTGAATAAGTTTGTCTTTGCTCGAGAGAGATTGATGAATATTTTCGTGAAATTGCCATCAACACGACGGAATAGGATTTAATTACTTGAATTAGGTTTAATAAATAAGATTAGCTAAGTGAAATCGGAACCCTGGATTTTCTCATCATATAATCTTACTCTTTTATATTCAAGTCTATTATTTAAATTGTTTAATTTCTTTTATTTGAATTATTTTAATTTAAAATCTAAAATTATCAACATATTATTTCTTTTCAAATTAAACTGAAAATTAGATATTCAATATTTAACATATTTATTCCTCGTGGGATCGACACTCGTACTTATACACACTTTATTACTTTTGCGACACGTGCACTTGCGTATTACGATTTTTCGCAACAAGTTTTTGGCGCCGTTGCCGGGGAATTAATTTTGTTATTATTGAATTATTTTATTTTAGTTTATATTTGAATTTTCTTTTGCTACTAGGCTTAAATTATATTATTTGCACATTACAGGTGTATGCGAAAATTAGGTACTGCCAACCTAATCCCTCTCGACGCTGAAATTGAACGAACTTGTCGCCGAAATCGAAGGGAAACAAAACAAGCAATTATGGCAGATGATCAAAACGCAAATCTACAACAGAGGGTTGAAGTGGCAGAGGTCGGACGACGAACTTTGCTCGATTATGTTATGCCATCCATGGACGGGATTCAATCAGCAATTCGGAAACCTGCTATCACATGCAATAATTTTGAAATAAAGCCGGGAACAATACAAATGATCCAACAGTATCAATTTTGTGGCTTCCCTAATGAGAACCCTAAGGATCATATTGCTAGCTTCGTCGAGGTCTGTGATACTTTTAAATACCATAATGTCTCTGAGGATGCTATCAAGCTCAGGTTATTCCCCTTCACACTAAGAGATCGCGCGAAGAATTGGTTGAACTCCTTACCTTCGGATTCAATTACCACGTGGAATGAACTAATGCAGAAATTTCTATCCAAGTTCTTTCCCTTTGAAAAGATGGCAAAACTCCGCAATGAGATCACATATTTTACTCAATTTGATGGTGAGACAATCTATGAAGCATGGGGCCGATTCAAGGAGCTTTTAAGAAAATGCCCCCAACATGGTCTACCACAATGGATGCAAATACAGACATTCTTCATCGGTTTATCAGTTTCTACACGGACTCTTGTCAACTCAGCGGCTGGTGGATCACTATTACAAAAGACGGAAGAGGAGGCGTTCAACTTGTTAGAAGAGTTATCCCTAAATAATGACCAGTGTCCTGTTGAACGTCAGATTTTGAGGAGGCAGCCAAATACCCCAGAAATGGAAGCGATAAAAGCATTGACTACACAGGTTGCATCCCTCACTCAGCACATCCAAGGTAATCAAGCTCGAGTTAATGCAATTCATTCCCCGATCATACAATGTCATTGGTGCCAAGGACCACATGCTAGTGAAAACTGTCAGCAAGGAAACCAAATGGCTAGCAATTCATCTGAACAAGCTCAATTTGTGGGAAATTATAATAGACCGACGCTTCAAAATTTCGGAAATTACTATAATGGGGGGCACAACAATCATCCGAACTTCTCGTGGAAGAACCCGAACAACGCCATACAGATGCCACAAGCTAATCAGTCGGGACCTCCGTTTCCAGAGAGAAAATCTAATCTGGAGGATTTAATTGCAAAGATGGGAGAACGCACTAGTAATATGATTGCTGAAATGGGGGAGTACACAACTAAATTTATGGCCGAAACACGAACAACCTTGCAAAACCAGTCAACCCAAATTCGAAGCTTAGAAATCCAAATGGGACAGATGGCAGCTGCATTAAATGGTCGCCCTCAGGGCACATTACCTAGTTCCACTGAAGTCAATCCTAGAGAACAGTGCAATGCCATCACACTTAGAAGTGGAGCAGTGTTTGAAAATTGTGCCAAGGAAAATAAGAAAGTGGTCGCACATGACGGAGTGCATTCGTCATCATCCGAGTCCACATCAAAGGATCAAGAGCTACTAGACGCTCTAGCTCAGATTCCAAAGGAGATCATCCCCAACGTTCCTTTCCCACAACGCCTGAAAAATGCAAAGTTTGATAACCAGTTTGCTAAGTTCCTTGATATCTTCAAAAAGCTTCACATCAACATTCCATTCGCTGAGGCTCTCAAGCAAATGCCTAAATATGCAAAATTTTTGAAAGATATTCTTTCCCACAAGCGCAAAATAGAGGAGTGTGGTTTTATAGCTCTTACAGAAGAATGCAGTGCTATTATTCAGAGGAAGCTTCCACAAAAACTGAAAGACCCAGGAAGTTTCACTATTCCATGCGAAATTGGAAATTCTATATTTGAAAGGGCACTTTGTGATTTGGGAGCGAGCATTAACCTGATGCCTCTATCTATATTTCGGAGGCTTGGTATTGGTGAAGCAAAGCCCACAAGTGTAGTTCTACAGATGGCCGATCGCTCTTTAAAGCATCCGTATGGGGTTATTGAAGATGTCCTCATCAAAGTTGACAAGTTTATTTTTCCCGCTGATTTCTTGATTCTTGATATGGAGGAAGATCGTGGTATCCCTATAATATTAGGTCGACCATTCTTAGCCACAGGGGGTGCTGTAATTGACCTAAGAAAGGGAGAACTTAAATTGCACGTACAAGATGAAGATGTCACATTCAAGGTGTATAAATCAATGGAGTACCCAATAGAAGCTTCACGTCAACCAGACAATTTTCTTGAGCCTAATGGGAAGCATTATGTTGAAAGTTTGGGGGAGTCGTCATAACGGGTTCTACCACATATAAAGAAACCACCCGACTACAACAAGCTTGTGACGAATGATAAGTTTGCAAATGGGCAACGATTGACACCAGGTTGGGACGGTACATTTCAAAATACAAAGCCCATCATATATTTCGACCCAACATGAAGAAGTATACTGTCGGGCTGTCGACAATAAATACAAGCGCTTGGTGGGAGGCAACCCACCCAAGTATCCTTTTTAGTTCGTTATTTCAATTTTTGTTTGCATTAATTTTATTTTATTTTTATTTTATTTCATTTCATGTTTATTTTTAGTATTTCTAAAAAAAAAAAATAAAAAAAAAATAAATCCCGATTGATCGCTCCTTCAACCGAAGCTCCACAACACTGACGGCTGCCCGAGACGATATGAGGTACGTTTATTTTACCCTACTCATTTAAACTGATTTAACATTGGGGACAATGTCTATATTAAGTTTGGGGGGGTTTTTATTTGGATATTATTTTTTAGGAAGTCTGCTTAATATTTTAAATTCTATGGTATGATTATTTATTCCATTTGTTTAAAGTGTCGATGATTGCACCTTTGATCAATGCATGTTTCAACTTCTGAATAGATTCTGAGATAATATGATTTGTGATCGTAGCATTGATTGGAGCTTAGGAAGTTAGACTTGTTTGTGTGGAAATGTTCATTCTTGTTTAAATTTAGCTGATAATGATATAAATTGTTGTCTTGAGATCGAGAGCCTAAACACAGTAAGGGAGTGCTTGAGTGTAAACACTGAAAGGGAGTGAACTCCATTTAAATTTAGTGAGTGATTAGTGAGTATTAAATTGTTCGTGGTTTTGCCCTGCATTCATGAATACAAATTGTGATTTTTGCAGAGTTAAGAGAATGACTTAGGCCATTTTTTGAATCGTTTGAGCTTTTATTGACATACCTCATTTGTGTCATTTAAATGGCACCCTTCGTCTCCTATTTGAATTTTTATTTACCACTATTTTGTCAACCCTAACTTAGCCTACCCTGAAATTATTTTGACTATCCTGTTTATTGAGCACAGGGTTGTGGGTACATATTATGGGGAGAGTTGGAGAAAGTAGTGGTGAGAATCAGAGCTAATTCTTTTGTCAATTGTCTAAATTGTTAGTAGTTTGAGATTTTATTTATTCTTCTTTTATATTTTTCAGTGATTAAAGTTGTGAAAAAAAAAAAAAAAGTTGAATTGTTCAGTAGTAGAACAATTTCTTATATGCTATTTAATTTGTTGTTATTGTTATTATTTGTATTTTATGTTTGTTAGTAAAGACATTGACAAAGGAGTTGGTTTTGAAAAATAGAGAGTGAGACAAGTTTGGGGGGATTATTAAGTTAAGTGATTAGAAAAGAGTTCAAGTGAGTATAAGGAGTGAGGGTGGCATAAGGATGGATTGTGCTCGAGAGTTTCGCTTGAATCCAAAAATTTCCTACCTTATAAACCCGGCCTTACATTACAAGCTTAATTAAAGACCTATCGACTTTTATTCTGTTTACTCATATTTGTTATTAGCGAATAATGGGCAAGACTGATGAACAATAAGAGTGCATGGAGTGACCCTGAGAGGTATTTTTGATTTCCCTTCTCATAAGACACAATTACAGAATTATCAGTTAAACGAGAATGAGTTTGAACATGTACACACACAAGAATTTCTGATTAAGTTTTTCTAAATGTGATATCATGAGTTGTATTATTGAAAGTGTTTATTTAGATGGTTTATTTGCATGCAAATATCAAGCTGAGACAAAATACTGCAAACAATGATTTACATAATTTTACCATGGAAATTTTAAATATTTTGCAGACTTTAAATTTTAGACATTCCTGGATAAATTTTGCTAGATTTCTATGCTTATTTTTGTTTGCTTGAGGACAAGCTTTCATTCAAGTTTGGGGGTGTGATGAGTGTGTATTTTACACACTTATTTATATTTTTTTATACTTGATTTGATAAGTTTTTCTCAGGTGATCGAAAGAATTTGATAAATTGTGTGAAGTGTGCAGATATTGTATTTAGAACAGATATTTAGAACAGCAGGTGGAAAAGAGGTGGAAAAGGAGTAAATTTCAAAGTTCAAGAAAACAGAAAAGGTGGAGAAGCAATTTCAATAAGCAGCAGCGATCGATCTCTATGAAATTCAGAGATCGATCGCTACACATAATTGAAAACCGCCGCGATTGATCTATGTGCATACCCGTGAACACCGCGATCGATCTCTATGAAATGAAGAGATCGATCGCTATATATTTGCAGGAGAAAAGCAGCGATCACTTGCCATACAAAGTCAGCGATCGGTTTCCATACATTAAAGAAGATGCAGCGATCGATTTCCATAACCTGGCAGCGATCAATCGCTTATCATCTACAATTTTGGAAAGATTTTTGACTTCTAATCTGCACCGTTAAACCAAAGCAGCAGTGAATCTTAACCATTGATCTTGAAAAGGAAGATTGAATTAAACCTAATGCATACGGCTTCTCTATATTAATTCACGCAGTCGGCAGAGAGGGCATTGGAGATTTAGAGATTCTAACTTCGGCGACAGTGAGAGCAGCGGCGATTTGGAGGCGATTCAGCCGCGGAGAATTTTCAGCATAGTTTTCTTTTATTTTCTTTAATCATAAAAACCATGCACTTCTTTTTATTTATTGTTTATTTTTGTTTTAGCATGAACTAAACTTCTCGTTCTAGGGTTTCGACGTAACTTTACTATGATTATTTATTTTTCTTAATTCAGGTTCTTAATTTTCTGTTCCTGTTCTGTGTTGAGTAATTTATTCTGAACGTAATACTTAGGTTTGCTTGATCACCAAAACTAAGAATATTAGGGTTAGTTCGGGATGCGAGAGCGGAGAATTTAACCGTGCACTGAATAAATTGCCTTAAAAAGGATACTAGGCTAGAGATAGTTAGGGCGTTTGAGTGGTAATATAATTTCTTGCTCTTAATGTATTCAATTAATTCTCAGGATTAGAGACCGAGAGGTGATAATTCGTTAATTGAATAAGTTTGTCTTTGCTCGAGAGAGATTGATGAATATTTTCGTGAAATTGCCATCAACACGACGGAATAGGATTTAATTACTTGAATTAGGTTTAATAAATAATATTAGCTAAGTGAAATCGGAACCCTGGATTTTCTCATCATATAATCTTACTCTTTTATATTCAAGTCTATTATTTAAATTGTTTAATTTCTTTTATTTGAATTATTTTAATTTAAAATCTAAAATTATCAACATATTATTTCTTTTCAAATTAAACTGAAAATTAGATATTCAATATTTAACATATTTATTCCTCGTGGGATCGACACTCGTACTTATACACACTTTATTACTTTTGCGACATGTGCACTTGCGTATTACGATTTTTCGCAACAGTGATCAACAAATTGAAAGCGTGAAGAATAAAATATCACAAATAAATTATAAATACAACCAACAAAATATTTAATCCATCAAAATAATACTCTAAATAAATGAGTCATCTCTCTTCTAAAAGGAGAAAGTTAGTTCAACGTATTCAAAAATCAAAATAATAGAAAACATATTGAACATAATGAAATCAAAGAGAGTAAAGGAATTTAGTAGCTGACATGTCTCGTTTCTTTTCTTGTACCGTGCTAAGTTATCAACAATTACAAAAGTTTCAGTGCAATTTAATCACGTGTATTCTTGAAAAGGACGACCAGGTAACCGGGTGGACAAAATTGATCAAAACTAAACCGAAAGTTTCAAAACACAATCCTCACACGCGTATATCAAGTGGTTTAATGAAAGAATTGGTTGCTTGTGCTTGTGCTTGTGCTGTAAGAAAATTTTGCTTAAAGTGAAGACATAATATATGAGATGGTGGAGAAGGGGACCCAGTTTCATGTGCTTTGATCAAGTAGTTTCACTGGTGTTAATATTTAGAGATAAGAGAGAGTAGACATATTGGTTTTTTCAATAAAAAAATTCCAAAACCGGAAAAAGTCAAACCAGTACAACGACCCTTTTCAAAAGTTACTACTTTTGTTTTTTGTCACGTTTCTAAGTTTTATCGACCAATAATAATTAAATAATCACACCGGAATCCCTCCTTGGGCAAGTCGTGAACGATGTTACGATGTTACGGTCGATGATTGTTATAAACCCAACTCATAAATCCCGGACTTCGCTAGTAATCTTACAAATCGTGTTGATTGGTTCGTTGATCTTACGTATCTTAAATTTATTACCAAATTTCATATCTTTACGAGAGATTCTAATCTCTTGTTTCATGGAAGAAGAATAAGTAAGATAGTATTTATAAATCTTCTATTGAGAGAGTATTGTGTTATGTCTTTCTATTACTTGTTAGATAGTTTGGCTACGTTGATTACTTCTGATATGAGTATTTTTCTTCCTTGTTCTACTCCTTTATATCGTGACAACAAAAAATCCATTCAAATTGCACGTAATTGAGTTTTTCTTGAGTGAACTAATCGTATTAAAATGACTGATATCATTAGACATCACTTCCAAACTAATACTATCATACCCCATTTTCTCCCTTCTATACCTATTACAAATTTGTTTGCTGCACGCTTTCGTTTTTTAGCAAGTTTTCGATGATTTTTACAGCTGCATTGGGCGGGATGTTAGAATATATTTTTCTCAATATTTCTTGTAACCTTGTTTAAATATTTCTTTCTTTGTATTCTCTTCTCGAAACATCGAATCAAAATTAAGTCTTTTTTTGTCTTCCTCTTTTGATTTTTTTTTTTTTTTAATTTCTTCGCTGAGATTCTTGAAATTTAAACTAACAATTCGACGGTTAAAACAAGCTCAATAATTCTCGATATTCTTTTCAATGCATAAATCATTCAAATGAATTGAAATGCATTTAAAAAATAAAAAAGACGAATTAAAACCGAACCGAAAAATCTAAGTTTGCTTCTAGTTTGATTTTCTTAGATGGCCAGTTTGGTTCAGTTCCATTCCTTTGGAACCGAGCCCACCCCTAGACGTGTACAAATAGTGTAAATCATTCGATAAATTTCTCTCTCTATCTTTGTAATAAGATAAAGTCGTACCAACGCATGTCCAACATAAGTGTAGCCAAAGACTTTTCAAAGATTTATCTATTGGAAGAGAATTTCTCTAGTGAATGTCAAGCTAGTCAAGTTGGGGGGGGATTGAATTTCATGGCGGCTCTTTTGACTTTCCGAGGCTAAAACCACTTCCACCTAACCAGTTACGGGCAGCTCCAAAACTACGTTGATCCAAGTAGCTTGAATGGGGAAACTTCACTGATCACTACTGATAATCATCCTCTTTACTAAAACAAGAAAAGAAGCCGATTTCTAATAAAATTCCGTCCTTGATCGGATTATGGATATTAGCGAGAGAAAAGCTTCTTCATCGCAAGGAAGAGTGAGACCTGTGTCAAGGTTGAAGCCAAACTCCTCCTCCGCTCTTTGGAGTAAACTCTGGAACACCGGATGAGTTAAATACGAAATGGGAATTATGTATCTGCTTCTGTTTTCACCCACATACACGGCAAAATGGCCTCTCGGCACATCATCCGGAAGGCTTTCATCGCCATGGCCGGGTTTCTTTCCGAAGCTCGAGCATCTTTTGAGCATCGCCTTCAGTGATGCTGATTGGGATAGTCTATTTGGTTTTCTGATAGCCATAGGAGAAAAGGTGGTGGGGAGAGAGGACAGAGGCTGCGAAGTATTTAAGGATGAAGAGAGAGAGAGAGAGGAGAAGAAGGGTCTGAAACAATATCATGTGAGAGGTGGGGACAGTAGACCAGATGGTAAGTCCTCTGAAGGCAGCCGAGTAGAATGGTAATCCTAACGCCTACCCAAGTGGGGCTTTCTCTACCTTGTTGCATTCCTCTAGGACAACATGGAGTCTCTCTCTCTCTTTCTCTCTCTAAAATGGTACATTCAAAGGATGGACAAGTGATCTAACATTCTCTCTCTAGAATGATACATCCATGGGTTGGAGGAATACACAATGATACGTATTCCAGCATGTTAATGAAGATCCTCTTTCAAATAAGGTGTTTGTGCCAGTCTGTACCGGTCTCCCCCACACAGCTTTTCCTGAAAAGCAGCAAAATGTATGTGGTTTTGAAATTGTCAACTACAAACTATATAAGCCCACCAAATCGACAAATCGTGTACCAAATCACATCAACAGTAGCATTTTGATTAAGTTGTGGCCAGGAGCGAGCAAACTACTTGACCATGAACTTAAGAGCTCAATAAATGTAAATGTGTTTTTTTGAAGCACACTTAAAATGGGTATGTAATCACATTTAGGACAGAACAGTACCTTATTCCAAAGAATAACTTCTGATTTCAGATAAGACAAACCAAACTAGGGGTTTTATGACCACAACAATTTCATTAATTAAATATTGTTTACGAAATTGCAGCCAGTTTGTGAGTCATACTTATTCGAGGGTCCAGCAGGTCCGTGCTAAGCTTATGACCCCCACAAGTTTTAGCAAGAATGGTTTTCAGCTTTTGGAGAAGGACTCGAGTTCTAAGAACAACTGGTCAAAATCTTCGATCATCTAGTGTTGCCTTCCGTCTGCAACCGAGTAGAAACAAATCAGTTTGGAATTTGAATTTTATGCTAAAAATCATAAATATACAGAGAAGAGAGACTGATTCTCGATAATAACCTGCCATGTGACAAGCTGTAACGATTATGCAAAAAAGGAGAGGTTTTTTGCATCCCTGGATGATGAATAAGGCATTTGCTAATTCTGAATGTAACTAGTCACCAATGGATGACACATAAAATCAGTTAAGGCAAAGCAAGAAAATATAATCCACGTTAGCTTTGCCAGGCTACTTCTGTTAACTACAGAATGGGAACAGGAAAAGCAAATCTTCGCACTTGGAGCTGTAATGCTTTGCAAATACCATGTGGATTAAAACTGTCAATGCAAGAAGATACACACACAAATTGAGTAAGGACTCCAACACCAACTACTTCCTAATGTGTCTTCACATTCAAAGACCACCCATGTGGCCTTACTCAAGCTTCATAATTACAAACTACAGGAGAAGTAAAATAAAACCTATGCCTCTTGAAATGAACACCGTTGCAGGATCCAATATCAACTTCGTTCATGTTTTGTTTTTCCTTGTTGAGAGGCCAAAATAATGAAAAAAGAGCTTTTGTATGATAAACCTCTAGTGAGGTTGACATATTCGAGAAGGAGGCAACAACTGAATAAAGGGGAGGAAGTTAGCGGGGTTAATAACGATGTACTACGGAATCCGCTCACAAGATTCTGAACCAATGAGTTTTCTAACTTCTTTGCTAATTTTGTAGGTCAAGCATTTAGTGACAACTTGAGAGAGAAATCTAGCATTGAATGTAAGGGACTTGCAAGGAACAAAGAGAAAAGAAGTCAATCGGGTCCTTTGACCATTAGCATGGAAGCCAATCCGAGTGTCTTCTCCGAATGCAACATGGCTCTTGAGGTTAACTTTAAGTTTGAAGACCATAGCTACTTAAAGGAAAAACCAAACTTAAAAGAGCCAAGAGAAAATCCAACTACTTGGCACATTTTGAAGACACCAAGGAGGCCAAGTCCAAGAGCCAATTCAATCATCTTGGACTACAAGCCCATGGCCGATTCTAGAAGACTCCATGAAACAACTTTGTATTTTATTTTATTTTATGTACTTGCTGAAATCTAGGTTTGTTAATGTTTGTGTGTGTGTGTGTGTGTGTGTGTGTGTGTGTGTGTGTGTGTGTTGGGGGGGGGGGGGGGGGGGGGGGGGGGGGGAAGGAAGGGAAAACTAAAATTTGTTTCTTATCCGATTTGGCCAAGCATACTTTTTGGTGCTTGTCGTTTGGGTCCAAAACTCTTCTAGAATTTTTGTAACCCTAATGGCTACTCAAGAGATAATATTTATACATCCTTTTGAGCCATTGTAAGGGTTTTTTGCTCAATCAAAATCATGGTTGAAGTTTTCTTCAAGCTTGGAGTTCAATCTCCCCAAATCGGCAACCCTCCCCTTGGTGTGTAATATCTGAGCGGTTGTCAGCCACCATTGACTCCACTTTTGTCAGTACAAGTGGATCCTCTCTTAGACTATTCCCTTCATCTTCCTCTTTCCTTAGAGGTAAATATCTTCAACAAGGGTATAGCAAACTCTCATAAAAGATCGTTGAAAGGTTCTCCTCAAGAAAACCGAAAAAGCCAAGAAAGTGCAACCTTAACATTTTTTGAACCAACGTGCAACTCTTCATCCATATCTTTTTATTCCCATCTATTCAAACCCTCATTTTTAACACGGTCACCCTAACACATCAAGCAACATTCTATTGAAATTAAAGATCCATTCGACTTCACCCAGAAGAGTTATGTCATCCACAAGCCTACCCATCTTCTCAGCCAGTGGTGTAATCCGAGTCTCCGGTGACCTCCACTCTATCTAGCATAACTTCTGTTTCTCAGCGATTCTTTACAAAATATTTTAACGGCTTATTCCCAACATCTAGAGCTAGAAGTTGTTAAAATTGCAGCCCCAAAATCTAACTACAGCTCAAGTTGTTTCTGTTCAAAGTTGCTGTTCATTTCCATCAAAACAACACAAGTTCGATTTTTATGTGTTTTGAAGTTTTCCATTTTGAGGCACGTCATATTGAGTGATGACTATTCCAACACCAACTACTTTTTAGTGTGTCTTCACATTCAAAAACCACTCATGTGGTCCTCTTCAAGCTCCATAATTACAAACTATAGGAGAAGTATAATAAAACCTATGCCTCTTGAAATGAACACCATTGCAGGATCCAATCTCAACTCTGTTCATGTTTTGTTTTTTCCCTGTTGAGAGGCCAAAATAATGAAAAAAAAGCTTTTGTATGATAAACCTCTAGTGAGGTTTACATATTAGAGAAGGAGGTAACAACTGAATAAAGGGGAGGAAGTTAGTGGGTGTAATAACGATGTAACGATAATTGACAGTTAGTAGTTCGAGAAAAAGTGTAATAAAGAGGGGAGAGAGGGATTAGGAGGGTGTGAAGTTTTTGGAGTAAAGAAAGGAGGGGAAAACCTTGAGGAGAGGAGCCCAGACTTTTGAACAACTAGTGCAACTTGTAACCCTTAGGTAATCAATAAAGGGGATGAATTAATTCTTTTGTTCGTTAAGTTATTCAAGATCCTAACAATTTGGTATCCGAGTACCTTCTTGGGAGATAAGGAGAATGCTCACTTGAGCAGAAGCTCAAAAAGAAGCCAAGGTGGATTGACCGAAAAAAAATATTAGAGGTCAAGGAGGAGTTGCAGAAAATGTTGTCGCTGAAGAAGAATTTTACGACGATGCAGGAACAGTTAGCAAGATTCATGGCTAGAACCGAGGGCAGTCAACATTCGACAGACAAAAATCCAGGAGGTAATGTGGAAACTGTGCTGGTATCGAACAGAGACGTGCCTCCCCAGAGACTAGAATTACCGATTTTTGGTGGAACCAAGTTGACATATGGATATGTCAAGTAGAAAGATATTTTCGAATCAATTGATTATCGGAGGAGGAAAAATTGGAAGCAGCGATTGTGTGTTTTGAAGGGCTAGCGTTAGCATGGTTCCAATTGGAAAACCAATCGCAAACTTTCAGGGCATGGTCCCAACTACAGCGACAACTACTGGAAAGGTTTTGGAATCCCAGGAAAGGATCGAGTTGCGATAGGGTCTTCACGATTAAACAAGAAGGTTCAGTAGAAGAATATAGGATTCAGTTTGAATCCATTACATCCAATTTGATTGGATTCCTGATGAAGTGATGATTAGTGCTTTTTTAAATCGGCTGAAGAACGAGATTAAAGAAGATGTTCAATTGATGAGGCCATCCGGATTGAGAGATGTTATGGAGTCTGTCTAGATTGTAGAAAGTAGAAATTCTTTGGCAAGAGTGAAAGATAGTGGATATCGATAGTTTTCAAAGTTGAATGGGGAAATAACCACAGTTCTAAAAGGGCGGTATGGAAGTGACAGAAAAACTCAACTGGGTAGTGTGAGGAATGAAGTCCCAAAGAGAAGATTAACAGAAGCATAAATGAGAATAAAGAGGGAAAATAGATTATGTTATAGGTGTGATGAGAAGTATGGAGCAGGACACCAGTGCATGAAGAAAATGTTACAAGTCCTCATTCTTCAGGATGAGGAAGTTGAACAAGACGAAGAAGAGATGAGTGGAACAAGGGAGTGCACGGTGAACCGACGAGAGGATGAAGCGGAGCTATTAGTGAATTCGATGGTGGGATCGGCAGCACTTTGAACCATGAGGTTGTGGGGACAAATTAAGCAACAACAGGTAGTAGTTTTGATTGATAGTGGAGTCACCCACAATTTTATCTCTAACAAAGTAGTTGTCGAATTGGAGTTACAAGTGGATCGCAAAGTGCAATATGGAGTTGTAATGGGGAATGTGGAATCAATTTGATGTAGAAGCGGATGTAAAAAGAAGAAGAGAAGCTACTGAGGAAGAAAAAAGAGAAGAGGAGGTTAGAAAGTAGGAAATGTTTTCATTCAATGCAAAAAATGTTCTTCAAAAATCTACTACCAAATTACAATGCTGAACTTTAAATAGAAAATACATGTGACATTAATTCAGAAGTTTGAAAGGCTAGAATATTGATGAACCATAAATCAAATAACAAAAAACTAGACTATTAATGCATAATAAAGAAACATAACGAAAAACTATAACGTTAAATGATGTCCTCATCAATTCTCTCAGGGTAAGAGAAACAAACCAGTCAAATTGAAGGAACCATAGTGCAGCGGCTAATCAATCTCTCAACCATAAGTTAAGCAGTTGAGCAACCTTTTGTCAGCGACCATAAACTTGTGTGACCTGGAGGCCTAGATCAAGAATCTTTCTGAACTGTCCCAGAATTTGGTAAAGAAAGATCCAGATGACTCCGGAAGAGCTCCTATAGGTCTGGATCCAAATGCTGAAGTGTCTCTCTAGAAATCCACGCACAATCATTGTCTCGTCGATCAACCCAACGGACAAGGAAGCGTTCGACCTCACCTTCATTAGTAAATACAATTTGTTCATCTAAAATAGCATCAATTTTATCCTTTAGTGTTGTGACAAGAGATATTGGGGAAGCAGGGTTAACAGATATAAGATCAAAATCGATGGACGATGGTAGAAAAGGATCATCGGATGGACAAAAATAGCCTTTATAAGCTATCAAGTCTTCAACATCAAAAGTGGGATGATAACCAAAATGTGGTGAGAGATCAAGGACATAAGCATTTGAACCAATTCGTTTTAAAATTTTAAAAGGACCAACACTACGAGCTTGCAATTTAGAACTGGATCCGAATGAACGCCGCTCGGGGTGAATCCGAACCATAACATAATCTCCAACATTAAATTCAACATATCATTTGTGTAAATCAGCTCGTAATTTATATGATGCATTACTAGCCTCTATTTGTTTATTAATCTCCACATGCAAATCATGAAGATGTTGGGCAAAACTTTTGGCTGTCATAGACACACTAGCATGCGGTGACATAGAGAGGAGGTCTAAGAGTTTCCTAGGTTTAAAGCTATGAACAACTTCAAAAAAACTCATGCCTAAGGATCGATTTGCAGAGCTATTATATGCAATCTGAGCAGTGGGGAGAATCACATCCCAATTCCTGAGATTTTCTTTAACCAAACATCCTAACAAGTTACCAAGGCTTCTATTAATAACTTTATTTTGGCCATCGGTTTGAGGATGATAAGCAATCGACAGTTTTAATGTTGTGCCTACTATGTTCAAAGAGTTCTCCAAAAGTGACCAATAAAACGCACGTCCCTATCCGAAACAATGGTTTTAGGGAGACCATATAGTTTGACAATCTCATTAAAATATAAGCGAGCTATCTTAGACTCGTTAGACGTTTTATTACATGGAATAAAATGAGTCATTTTTGAGAAACGATCAACAACGACCAAGATAGAGTCATATTTTTTTGGAGTGCGCGGAAGTCCTAGTGCGAAATTCATACTAACATCCTCTTAAGGACGATTGGAGACAAGGAGAGGTGTGTAAAGACCAGTGTTTTGACATCTTTGTTTAGTCGTTTGAAAAATTCTACAAGCACTAACTATTTTGCCTACATCTTTCTTCAAGTTAGGCCAATAGAATTGATGTTCAACTTCTTTAATCGTTTTATCTTGTAATGGGGGTAGTTGGTCATGGAGGTCTTCATAAAAGATATCCTTAAATTCACCAATGATTGATTGGGCTTCCGCAAAAGTTATGAGTGGAGGATTTGACAAACTCTCAACTACCATCACAACAAATATGACAGAATCGCTTTTAAGTGAACATTCAAATTTCGTAGGAGTAATAACTTTTAGTCCTTTGTGTTCAATAATTTTCTTTGTTTGAGGGGACTCTAATGATTTTTGGTTCGGGGGCAATGGATTAAGATGAATTTTTTTTCCATGGAATACAAAAGAACAAGAATTCGACCGACCATGAATAGTGACATACAAATCGATCAACCACGGACGACCGAGGATGATGAGGAACCAGCTTCAACCCCAGACGCGTTACAGTGGTTACAGATATTGTATTAAAACAGCTACCACTATCCACAATGATTTTACAGCCTTTGTTATTAATTTTAATATATATGTGGAAGATAGAATGACGACGTCAATTTTTAATGTCCTTTTGGGGTTGGGTAAGTGTACATCTCACAACGCTTAGTCGAGGTGAAACAGAGTGAGTAGGTTTGACAAGGGATCAGATACAACCTAGAAAGTTATCATCATCCAAATTTTCAAACTCGTCAAGGTTAGGTTTATAGACTTGTTCTTCACTTGTCTACTCTGGTGCATTTTCATTCTCTTGTATAACTAGGTTCCAGTTAGGACAATTAGAGAAAATGTGACTAAAACCCTTACAATTTAAACATTGTACACGCGAAGAGTTTCTCGAGTTATCCATGCTTTTTCCTTTATTTTCCCTTACCAAAGGATTATTAGAAGAAGGAGGTCCTAGGAGAGACTTAGGACTACCAGAGGTCATGACTGGCGGAGGTCTAATATGTTGACTTAAATAGAGATTAAGTCTAAATATTATTTTTGATGATGTATTTAATGATAAATATGTAATTTGATTATGTTTATAAAATGAGATTATTGAATTAAGCATTTGATTTTAATCCTTTGGAAATACCCTTGAAAAGGGTATTTTAGAGTTCTAATAATATTGGTTAAGTGTACAAGGCATGCATCTGCCGATAGAGTACAAGGCGTGCATCTGCCGATAGTTTTTCCAAAGCCTGCTTCTACCGATGGCATTCACTAAACGACAAGAGTTCCTCATGCCGATAGCGTTAAAGCAACACATGCCGATGGCGGTTTCAAGTTGGTTCTACCGATGAAGTTTCAAGCTGCATCTGCCGATGAAGCTCATGCTGCTCATGCCGGTGAAGCTCAAGACTTGTTTCTGCCAATGGCCTTTCAAGACCTGTTTCTGCCGAAGGCTTTTCAAGATGTTTCTGCCGATGGCCTTTCAAGACTTGTTTCTGCCAAAGGCTTTTCAAGATGCTTCTGCCGATGGCCTTTCAAAATCCTTCTGCCGATAACTTTCTTGCTTCATCTGCCGATGGAAGGTTAAGACACTCATGCCGACAGCATTACAAGTTACATCTGCCGATAACTCAAAGCTTGTACATGCCGATGACTTATCATGTTGCTTCTACCGATGGCGTCTGAAGATACTCATGCCGATAGCATTACAGCTTGTATCCACCGATGACGTTCCGATTGTTTAAAGCTGCTTCATCCGGTGATCTTCCGCCAAATTTAAATATATCCGCGAAGCTACAGTGACGTCGTTTTCAACCTTAACTCCAGAACATTAATGGCGACGACGACTTACAACTACAGACGGCAACGGCTACCTGAAAATTGTACGAAAGCTCACCAACGGTAACAAAGTTTCTATTATTGGATAAGGAGCATTGAAGTCAAGCCGATTTTGAAGACAGAGTATTTAAGCCGAGGTTAGAGCACAAAGATACAACTTTTTGAAAATCAACTTTCTGAGCCATAACTTGTGAAATTTATTCATACTCTGTAACTCTATCTACTCTTCTCTCAGATTCAAAACTTGAGATTTACTCCTTGAGAGAGTTTAGACTGTGACATATATTTTTACTCATTCAAAATCTGTAAAGGCTGTGGATTATCGCCCGTGAAGTATAATCCGGTATTGTAAAGGCAGTTGATCGGAGCCCGGAATTTCGATCTGTGTTTTCTCACTGAGGAGAAGGTTAAGGATCTTCAAGGGGTGAACCTTGGAGCGTGGATGTAGGCAAGGTTTGACCGAACCACGTAAAAATCTGGTGTTGATTTTTCCTCTCTCTCTTTCTCTTACTGTTATTGTTTGATTGCTTTTGTTTAGTAATTCATAAAATCTTAATAAGTCTAATTCACCCCCCCTCTTAGACAAATCTTGATCCTACAATTGGTATCAAAGCGAGGTTAATTATTGTCTAAGTTGTATTAGAACACTCTGTGAGATATCTACTATGGCATTCAACATTAACACCACACAAATAGAAGGTCAGGCAACAAATAGACCTCCATTCTTTGATGGTAGTGATTATGTCTATTGGAAGGCTAGAATGAAAATATTCATTCAAGCCATAGACTATGAGACTTGGTGTATTATAGAGAATGGTCCTTTTAAGGCCATGAAAACTGTTGATGGGAAAAGTATCCCTAAGGACTCTTCTGAGTTAACTGAGTCCGATAAGAGAAATCTAAGCCTTAATGCTAAGGCAGTAAACACCTTGTACTGTGCTCTAAATAGAGATGAATTCAATAGAGTGCAAGGGTGTGAAAATGCTCAAGAAATTTGGCACTTATTAGAAGTCACACATGAGGGAACTAACCAAGTAAAGGAGAGTAAATTGAGCATGTTAGTTCACGAATATGAATTGTTTTCCATGGAAAAGGATGAGTCTATTTCTTCAATGTTTACTCGTTTCACTAACATTACTAATGGGTTAAAAGTACTTGGTAAGATGTATTCAGGTGAAGAGCTAATTAGGAAAATCTTGAGATGTTTACCAAGAGCCTGACAACCAAAGGTGACGGCAATACAAGAGGCACGGGATCTTAAGGTTCTCAAGCTCGAGGAACTCATTGGCTCTCTGATGACTCATGAGATAACCATGAGGGCCAATGACAAGGAGGATCTCAAGGAAAAGGAGATCTCCAAGAGAAAGGACATAGCTCTCAAAGCCTTATCGAGCAAGCTTGATGAATCTGAGGAAGAAGAAGAAGATGAGGACATTGCCCTTATTACCAGGAGATTCAGCAAATTCCTGCAACGAAAGAGGATGCAGGGAAAAAGATTTCCTAAGGGTGAGAAGTCTCAAAAGGACAAGGAGATCACATGTTTTGGGTGTGGAAAGCCTGGTCATATGAAGGCGGACTGTCCACAAACAAAGAAGTACCCCAAGAAGTTTAAGAAGAAAGCTATGAAGGCTACCTGGGATGATAGTGAAGAAGATACCTCTTCATCAGAAGAAGAAGTAGCAAACCTGTGTTTCATGGCACACGAGGACAAGGTTAGTTCTTCATCTTCTAGTATTTTAATTGACAGTGATAGTGATGATGATGAAGGTAATCTAATTGATGCATTCAATGACTTGGTTAAACAATTTGGCATGCTTAAGACCAAGTATAACATGTTGAAAAAGGAAAATGCGAGCCTAATTGAGAAGCACGCCAATGAACATAGAGTGCAAGATAAGGAAATCTCTATACTTAAAAAGAAAAATGAGATGTTAAATAGACTTGTTCTGAATTTCACTGAAGGTAGTAAGAATCTGAACATGTTATTGAGCAGCCAGAGAGTGCAGTTTGATAAAACTGGCCTAGGGTATGACGGGATTAGTAAAAAGAAAACATATAAAAGGTTTTTTGTTAAATCCACTGTCTGTCATGCATGCAATGAGGTAGGACATAAATCATTTGTGTGTCCTTTAAAAACAAATAATATGAAAGCTGGTTGTAAGTTACAATGGGTTCCTAAAGGAACCATGCCTAACACTAGGACCCAAAAGATTTGGGTACCTAAGAAGACAACCTAATTTCTGTTTTGCAGGATAATGCATCTCCCCTAAGAAATCAATGGTACCTGGACAGTGGCTGTTCAAGGCATATGACTGGAGATGCAACTAAGTTCGTTGTTGTCAACAAGAAGAAAGGAAGTGTCACTTTTGGTGGAAACCAAAAGGGCAAAATTGTTGGCATTGGCAACATAGGTAACCATATCAATCCTGTTATAGAAAATGTTTTATTAGTTGATGGGTTAAAACACAATTTGCTTAGCATAAGTCAATTATGTGACAAAGGTTATGAAGTGATATTTAAATCAGACTCATGCATAATTAAAGATGCTGCAAATGACAAAATTCTGTTTACTGGTTTTAGGAAAGAAAATATTTATGTCATTGACATTGATGATATTGATTGTAGTGTTGAAAAATGTTTTGCTGTGAATTCTTCTTATGACTGTTGGATCTGGCATAGGAGATTAGGACACGTAGGGATGGATGCCTTAGCTAAGATTACTAAGGAGAACTTAGTTAGAGAAATCCCTAAGATATCCTTTGAAAAGGATAAAGTCTGTGAAGCTTGTCAAATGGGCAAGCAGATCAAAAGTTCTTTTGCTTCCAAGAATTCAATTTCTACTTCTAAGCCTCTTCAACTTCTTCACATGGACCTCTTCGGTCCTTCCAATATAGCCAGCCTAGGTGGCAAATTCTATACTTTTGTTATTGTAGATGACTTCTCTAGATTTACTTGGGTTTATTTTCTGAAGTCTAAGGATGAGACTTTCGACATCTTTTCTAGTTTTAGGAAAAGAGTTCAAAATGAAAAGGAGCTCACCATTGTTGCTATTCGTAGTGATTGTAGGATCGGTATTTGTCTAAGAGGGGGGTGAATTAGACTTTTTAAAACTTAATTTAGTAATTGATATAATTTCTCTCGATTTGGCTAAATGCTAACAGCAGTCAAACAAATAAAGTAAAGAGCAAGAGAGAAATTGACACACGAGTTTTAACGTGGTTCGGCTCAACCCAGCCTACGTCCACGCTTCAAGGTTCACCCCTTGAAGATCCTTAACCTTCTCCTCGAGAACAACCAGATCGGAATTTCGGGCTCCGATCAACTGCCTTTACACTTCAGGATTATACTTCACGGGCGATAATCCACAGCCTTTACAGATAATTTGAGTTTGTAAAAGAAAGTACAGACTACACTCTCACAGGATCTAAATCTCAAGTTTGAATAGAGAGAGGTAGACAAAATCAGTACAGAGTATGAATGAGATTTGCAGATTAGGGCTAAGGATTCAAATTGGCAAAAAGTTGTTACTTCGTGCTCTGAGCTCTGCTTAAATACTCTGTATCCTTTTTGCTTCACAGAATTGAATGCTTCTACTAGAAATGGATAAAAGTTACCGTTGGGAAGCATCCGTACTGAAAGCAGATGTCCGTTGCATTTAGGGTCGCTGTTCGTCGTCGCCATTAAAGCTCTGGAGTTAATGTTGAAAACGACGTCACTGTAGCTTCGCGGCTAATTTGAATTCTGGCGGAAGACGAAACTGTTTTGTAGTCTTGAACCGCCATCGGAAGATGCAACATAAGAATCTTGAGCCGGCATCGGGTAAGAAAGCGTTAAGCACTTGAACCGGCATCGGATAAGAAATTGTAAAACACTGTCGGATGATTAAATCGTAGATGTCTTCCGCCTTTGTCGTTTAGTGACCGGAAGTGTATTCTGCTTTACTCATCCGTCTTGTCGTTTAGCTATCGGTGAAGAACTTCGTTTTGCTTATCCGCCTTGTCGTCTAGTGGCTGGAAGAGTAATTCCATTTACTCATCCGCCTTTGTCGTTTAGCGAGCGGTGGAGTACTTTGCTTTGCTTATCCGCCTTGTCGTTTAGTGACCGGAAGTGTATTCTGCTTTACTCATCCGTCTTGTCGTTTAGCTAGCGGTGGAGTACTTTGCTTTGCTTATCCGCCTTGTCGTTTAGTGAGCGGTGGAGTACTTTGCTTTGCTTATCCGCCTTGTCGTTTAGTGACCGGTAGACTTAGACAATAAACACGACTCCGCTCTTGTCGTTTAGTGACCGGAAGACAGAATCACTTTGTTAAACACGTTTCAGCTCTGGACACTTAAAACATAAGCATTAAATACTAAAATACCCTTCTTAAGGGTATTTCCAACAGATTAAAAGCATAATTCATAATTCTCATTTAATAAGCATAATCAAATTACATTATCATATAACACATCATCAAAAACAAATTTATACTTAATCATCATTTAAGTCAACAGTGATCATGGTGGAGAATTTGAAAATGAGAAATTTGAACTATTGTGTCTCAAGTATGGAATTGAGCACAATTTCTCTTCTCTTAGGACCCCTCAGCAAAATGGTGTTGTTGAGAGGAAAAATAGATCTCTCCAAGAGCTTGCTAGGACTATACTTAATGAGAATTCACTTCCTAAGTATTTCTGGGCTGAAGCTGTTGCTACTGCCTGTTATGTGCTGAATCGGGTCTCCATAAGACCTATTCTTGAGAAAACTCCATATGAGCTCTGGAGTGGAAAAACTCCCTCTGTTAAATACTTTAGAGCCTTTGGTAGCAAATGCTTCATTCTTAACACTAAGGATAACTTAGGAAAATTCGATTCCAAATCTGATCTTGGAATTTTTCTGGGTTATTCCCTTTCCAGCAAAGCTTATAGAGTATTCAATAGGAGAACTCTAGTTGTAGAGGAGTCAGTTCATGTTAATTTTGATGAGTCCCCTCAACCCACAATCAATGTGGATGAGGATGATATTTTGGATAAACAACTGGATTCTCTTTCCTTAGAAAAACCAAGTGATTCTCCTCAAGTAGAAAAATCATTAGAACCTTCTTCTACATCTCTAGAAATTATTCCTGTCAAGGATGAAAATCCTACTCTCCCTAGAGATTGGAAATTTGTCAGAAACCATCCAATAGATGAAGTCTTAGGTGATCCTTCATTAGGAGTTAATACTAGATCATCTCTTAGGAATCTCTGTGCCAATGTGGCATTCATTTCACAAGTAGAGCCTAAGAAATTTGAAGAAGCCGAGAGTGATGAAAATTGGATTTTGGCCATGCAAGAAGAGTTGAATCAATTTGAAAGGAGCAAGGTATGAGAACTTGTTCCAAGGCCTAAGGATCATCCCATTATTGGAACTAAATGGGTCTTCAAGAATAAATTAGATGAAAATGAGATTGTTATTAGAAATAAAGCTAGACTTGTCGCTAAGGGATACTCTCAAGAAGAGGGTATTGATTTTGAAGAATCCTTTGCCCCTGTAGCTAGATTAGAGTCAATTAGAATGCTCATAGCTTTTGCTTGCTACAAAAATTTCACATTCTTTCAAATGGATGTAAAGAGTGCATTCTTAAATGGTTATATTACAGAAGAAGTTTATGTTGAGCAGCCTTTAGGTTTTGAAGCTTTTGACAAACCCGACCATGTCTATAAGTTAAGGAAAGCTCTCTATGGTCTTAAACAGGCTCCTAGAGCTTGGTACGATAGGTTGAAGAATTTCCTTGAGGAAAGAAATTTCAAAAAGGGTAATTCTGATTCAACTCTATTTACCAGGCAAAAGGATAAGGATATTCTGTTAGTTCAAATTTATGTCGATGACATCATTTTTGGATCAACAAATGTCAAAATGTGTAATGAGTTTTCCTCCCTCATGCAAAGTGAATTTGAAATGAGTATGATGGGGGAGTTAAAATTCTTCTTAGGATTCCAGATTAATCAAACCCCTGATGGAATTTTCTTTTGTCAAGAGAAGTACATTAAGAAACTCCTTAAGAAATTTGGTTTAGAATTTGTCAAATCCTCTAGAACTCTCATGAGTACCACTACTAAATTGGACAAGGATGAAAATGGTATAAGTGTGGATATCAAGAAATATTGTGGTATGATTGGTTCACTATTATATCTGACTGCAAGTAG
The DNA here is from genome assembly GCA_022432975.1 of Begonia masoniana. Classification (NCBI taxonomy): domain Eukaryota; kingdom Viridiplantae; phylum Streptophyta; class Magnoliopsida; order Cucurbitales; family Begoniaceae; genus Begonia; species Begonia masoniana. Next base: position 536,557 of record CM039510.1, on the reverse strand, counting down.
GCCAGATATACTCTTTAGTGTGTGCTTATGTGCTAGGTTTCAGGCTGCCCCTAAGGAATCTCATTTATTTGTAGTAAAAAGGATTTTCAAATATTTGAGTGGGACTTATGACTTAGGTTTATGGTATCCTAAGGGAACTTCCTTTGATCTGATAGGATATTCAGATTCTGACTATGCTGGTAGTCTAGTAGATAGGAAAAGCACCAGTGGAACACGTCAATTCCTTGGTGAATCTTTAGTTTTCTGGTATTCAAAGAAACAGAATTCTGTTGCATTGTCAACTGCTGAGAGTGAATATATTGCTGCAGGCAGTTGCTGTGCACAAATGCTTTGGATGAAGCAAACTCTAGAAGATTATAATCTGTTCTATGATAGGATTCCTATTAGGTGTGACAACACCAGTGCCATCAACATTTCTAAAAATCCTATTCAGCATTCTAGAACCAAGCATATAGATGTTAGATATCATTTCATTCGAGATCACATTCAGAGAGGTGATATATCTTTAGAATTTGTTAATTCTGTAGATCAATTGGCCGACATCTTTACAAAACCCTTGGATGAGAAGACATTCAATAATATCAGAATAAGGTTAGGTCTCATTCGGGTTGATAGAAAATGATTCTGTCTCTGTTTGGAAATTTCTCAAGTGTTAGAGCAATTTTTTTTTGGTCTAGGCATCGGAAGATGCATGTCTATCGAAAGGCATCGGTAGATGCTGCATTTTTCCAAGCATCGGTAGATGCTGTATTTTACCAGGCATCGGTAGATGCAGAGTCTTCAATAGGCATCGGAAGGGATCGGTAGATGATGTGCTTTTCAATTGTCATCGGATGATGCATTGATACCGGTAGGTATCGGCATATGCGTATTTTCTAAAGGCATCGGAAGATGCATTTTTTTTAAATCTGCCGACACGTGTGTTTCATCGGATTAATCTGCCTTACACGTGTGCCTTCATCTCGTCGGGGGATTCCCTATTTTCATTTAAACCCTGTGTCTTTTCAAAGAAGCTTCACCTTTCGCGCTTCTTCTGAAAAACCCCTGGCCTACCAACTTTCTCTCGCGAGTTCACCCCTTTGTCAATGGATTTTCAGGGTTCATCTTCCTTCGCAGTTCCCAAACCGGCCACGAAAAAGGCTAAAGTTTCTGCTCGACCTCCTCGTGTGATTCCACGGGCGAAGGATTTTCCATCTCTGTTCTTTATTTCTCAAGCTGCCGAGTCAAAGTACCACGACGATTTTAAGCATAAATCTCTAATCCCCAGTCGAGGTATTTACTTTGAGGACTTAGTTGGATTGAATATTGTCGAACCTTTGACGGACCTCGGGTTGATAGGACTGTTTGATGTAGATTCTTATTATTACCCGGAAGCAATTAGGATGTTCTATGCCAATATGGTTTTCACTTCTGATTTATCCATTATTAGGAGCTATGTGTACAACAAGAACATAGAAATTACACCTCAGTTCATCAATGCTCTTCTGGAGGTTCCGCATTTAGATAGCTGCCCTTACAAGTTTGTATCTGGCACTGAGCCCCCTTTCTTTGGTACTGGTGATGGTCAAGAATTTTTAAGGAACATTGCATTGGATCCAAACCAAACCCCTGATCAATTAAAAGGCAAACATCTGATCGCAAGGGCCAGATTATTTCATCAAATGATAGGGTACAATATTGTCCCTAAGGGTGGTCATCATGATGAAGTAAGTGCAATGGAGTTTTTTGTTCTGTTTGCCATTTACCACAAGACTCCCTTCAATCTTGGCTATGTGGTTGTTCGAAGGATGATTCAGGCAGTATCATCCAGGGCTTCATCTTTTCCATACAACCTGCTCTTAATGAAGATCTTTGCACAGCTTGAGGTTGTATTTCCAGAGGATGAAGATCTTGTCCGTCTTAAACCCTCTAATTATTATTCCAAAACCACACTGAACAAAATGGGAATCAAGAGAACAAAGACAGGGGCACTTGTCTTGGATGCCTCTAAGATTAAACCTGATAAATCAGCAGCTGCCAGAAAAGGAAAGAGAGCACTTCTTCTGCCAGAGGAGTCCACTGCTGAAGGCGGGGATGACTCTGAAATACCAGCCCTTGTCAATTCCCCCTCTCAATCACAGGCTTCTAGCTTCATACCTCCTCCTCTTGTGCGAAGGCGTCTTGCTCCTTCTTCAAGAGTTCATGTCTCCGAGGTCATCTCTGGTCCCTCTTCTATACCTCTTCCCATTCCTGTGAATCCTCTATCTCCTACACCTGCACACATTTTACAAATTCTACTTCCTCCCAGTCCTCCATCACCAGTCCACCCTTCTTCTCCACTCAAACCCTCTCCATCAGTCCAACTCCCTCCTCCAGTCCAACCCTCTTCCCCAGTTCACCTCTCTTCCCCTGTTCAACCACCATCACCTGTCCAACCAGCTCCACTCGCTCTAACTACTCCACTAGTTCATGTCTCCTCACCCATTCCTTCAGCTCCTCCTGCACCTCTAAAGACATATCAAAGAAGAGTTTACATCAGTGAGGACCAATACTCTAGCTTGCATCTTCCATTACCCGCCTTGAGACTGCTCTTAGTTCCCTTGAAAGAAGGATTGACCATTCACTTGATGAGAAGCTAGCCAAGATTCGAAATGACATGAGCAAGGATTTAGATACAGGTCTTGGTTTGCTGTCTCAGAAAGTCGATGCTGATAGGCACATGGTTGTCAGGGAACTTGAGTCATTCCGATCCTCTATTGACAATCTGACTCCTGCACCCGAACCTGATCCATCTTGCTCAATCGATGTCTCACAGGCTTGCTATGATGATCTCATTCTTCCATTTTCCCGGCCTGCAGTTTATGAAGATGTGCGTTTCACGACACTGGATCTTCAGGAGACTGAATTTGCATTCTCTCCTCCTGATGCGTCTACTGCTGCTCCTCCTGTCGACACTCCTCCATGTATGGACATGGTGGTGTATCAAGGCCCCTCTCCATCTGCTACACTTCAGCCAGCGACTACTCCATGCCTGGCACTCGTGCCTTATCAGCCCCCTCTCTCTGTAGATATTCCCTCATTTCCAGCACTTGTAGATGCTTATCTTAATTCAACCTATGAAGTGCCCGCTTGGATTAGCCAAGCTTTTTGGTCACATTTTGTAGCTTTCTTTAAATAACAGACTTGATTTCATGTATACACATTTATTGATTCTCTAATGCAATTCCTCTGCTGTTTTTCTGATTAGTATTGAATCCCTTATTGTCTCTCCGATTGTTTTTGATAATGTCAATGGGGGAGGAAATATTTGATTAATAATGGATATATGAATGTGAAATAATGTGCAATTAGTTATGATTTTGTGCTTGCATATTTTGGCAATCTGGAGATATGCATTTTTTTTTAAACTCTGGTATGAATCTGGATATATGCATGTTTATGGATTATATGCACTTTCTATGGGGGAGCTTGAATTATGGGGGAGAGTTACAATTGATCAAATTTATGCTAATATTTTGTCATCATCAAAAAGGGGGAGATTGTTGACTTAAATAGAGATTAAGTCTAAATATTGTTTTTGATGATGTATTTAATGATAAATATGTAATTTGATTATGTTTATAAAATGAGATTATTGAATTAAGCATTTGATTTTAATCCTTTGGAAATACCCTTGAAAAGGGTATTTTAGAGTTCTAATAATATTGGTTAAGTGTACAAGGCATGCATCTGCCGATAGAGTACAAGGCGTGCATCTGCCGATAGTTTTTCCAAAGCCTGCTTCTACCGATGGCATTCACTAAACGACAAGAGTTCCTCATGCCGATAGCGTTAAAGCAACACATGCCGATGGCGGTTTCAAGTTGATTCTACCGATGAAGTTTCAAGCTGCATCTGCCGATGAAGCTCATGCTGCTCATGCCGGTGAAGCTCAAGACTTGTTTCTGCCGATGGCCTTTCAAGACCTGTTTCTGCCGAAGGCTTTTCAAGATGTTTCTGCCTATGGCCTTTCAAGACTTGTTTCTGCCAAAGGCTTTTCAAGATGTTTCTGCCGATGGCCTTTCAAAATCCTTTTGCCGATAACTTTCTAGCTTCATCTGCCGATGGAAGGTTAAGACACTCATGCCGACAGCATTACAAGTTACATCTGCCGATAACTCAAAGCTTGTACATGCCGATGACTTATCATGTTGCTTCTACCGATGGCGTCTGAAGATACTCATGCCGATAGCATTACAGCTTGTATCCATCGATGACGTTCCGATTGTTTAAAGCTGCTTCATCCGGTGATCTTCCGCCAAATTTAAATATATCCGCGAAGCTACAATGACGTCGTTTTCAACCTTAACTCCAGAACATTAATGGCGACGACGACTTACAACTACAGACGGCAACGGCTACCTGAAAATTGTACGAAAGCTCACCAACGGTAACAAAGTTTCTATTATTGGATAAGGAGCATTGAAGTCAAGCCGATTTTGAAGACAAAGTATTTAAGCCGAGGTTAGAGCACAAAGATACAACTTTTTGAAAATCAACTTTCTGAGCCCTAACTTGTGAAATTTATTCATACTCTGTAACTCTATCTACTCTTCTTTCAGATTCAAAACTTGAGATTTACTCCTTGAGAGAGTTTAGACTGTGACATATATTTTTACTCATTCAAAATCTGTAAAGGCTGTGGATTATCGCCCGTGAAGTATAATCCGGTATTTTAAAGGCAGTTGATCGGAGCCCGGAATTCCGATCTGTGTTTTCTCACTGAGGAGAAGGTTAAGGATCTTCAAGGGGTGAACCTTGGAGCGTGGATGTAGGCAAGGTTTGGCCGAACCACGTAAAAATCTGGTGTTGATTTTTCCTCTCTCTCTTTCTCTTACTGTTATTGTTTGATTGCTTTTGTTTAGTAATTCAGAAAATCTTAATAAGTCTAATTCACCCCCCCCTCTTAGACAAATCTTGATCCTACATAATACTCGTTCCTTCTTTAAATTAAGCGAAGAAGGAACCGATAATAATTTAAAAAAAATAGCAAACAACATTCGATTTACTTGAAAGTTTTACCAAACAACATTCGATTTACTTGAAAGTTTTACCACACGTTCATCACATCATGAGAAGATAATCTGAAAAGTTTCGTGATTTTCTAATAATTGTATGATTTATTATAATTATTTTATAAAATAAATAATTAAAAATACAATAAATCGTACAAGTGTTAGAAAATCATGAAACTTTCCAGATTATTTTCTCATTATATGGTAAAAATTTCAAGTAAATTGAATATCGTTTAATATTTTTTTAAAACTAATTTATAAATCACAAAGGCCAGAGGGTAAATGGAGCAAAGGTAAAATATTATGTCGAAAAAAAAAATATGACCACAAATTAATTATCAACATGAACGGTAGACTTAACAGGAAAGTATGAAAAAGTAAGTCAAGATTAAATCAAATAACAGTTAAAATCAAATGTTGTTTAGGGCGGGTCAAATAATCACATATAATTTGGCAATAGGTCACAAAGATTGATATGCATAAGATCGATATGCCTGTGAGCGCAGAATAAAGATAAGCCACGACACAAGAACAAAATTAAAACAATATTTAAAAATAAACAGGATTGAAAACTAATAAAAGATTGGAACATAAAACCCTCTTTATAGTTGCGTAAACAGGAAAAAGCAAATCAACCCAATGTCACCAAATAAACCTCCTCGGTGAGTAATATGAACCAGATGTAATCAAATAAACCAATTAAAACAAGTGACCCTCCTCGGCTGATGGAAACAGCTGATGACTCACCTCCTCGTTCGGCTCCTCGTAGATTTCCAAATGCCTCCGGCAAACAAGTCCGGCAGTGATCTATTGGCAGAAAGCAGAAAATGACAGAAAAGGTCGGTGGCGAAAAAAGTCCAACGTTCATTAACAGAACGGGGCTCGCAGAACCGGAGGTGCGAAGGAACGAAACCGGCACAGAACTGGCACAGAACAGCACCGGAGGGATGAAACCAGAAAGCGCGGGACTTGCGTTGCGAAACCAGAGGAGCGACGGGCGAAATTGCAAGACAGAGCGGTAAGTGAAGGTTGGTGAGGATACCCAGAATGGATTGTTTCAAGAAAACAATCTCTTCTGAGAACGAAGTGGAGAAACAGGTGCGTCGACGGAGATGGCGAACTTTAACGGAGACTGAATCTTCTCTTTCTGTGTACGGAGGCCTTCTCACCCACTATTCAGTAAAGAAGCAGAAAAGTAAAGTTTTGTGCTTCACTCGGTGTCGTCGCTCTTCAGTGGACAGCGAGGACGACACTGATCGGAGTGAGACGAACAAAGGTGGCTGCGACCGAGTGACTAGAGAGAGAGAAGCAGAAAACAAGACGAGCAGCGAATGGAAGAAAATAAGAGAAAGGTACCCAGAATCACTATTTGAGAAAACATTGATTTGGGCTCTGATACCAAATTTCATGTCGAAGCGGATGTAAAAAGAAGAAGAGAAGCTACGGAGGAAGAGAAGAGGAAGTTGAAAAGAAGTAAATGTTTTCGTTCAAGCAGAAAATGGAGGTATTAGAGGAATTCTTACCTGCGGAGTTGGGCAATGCCAATATGATTTAGGCATGCAGTGGTTGGAGTCATTGGGAGAAATTGCAGGTGATGAAGTGTTGGGAAAAAATATAATACCGGCGGGAACGATGATAAAAAATACCACCACTGAAAAACGTGAAAAGTACTGATCAGGATAATTCCCAGGAAAGAATGCTCTTGGCAATCTCCTTAGACAGAATTACCTTTCCAAGTAAGTTCCCAGGAAAGGCTGGAGGGACACAAACGGTCTGCTTAAATTCCAGTCTCCTAGACAGAACTTACTTACACAGTACAATTACACCACTAACCAAGCGGTACGAGAAACGATAGCAGATGCGATCCGAAAAATACCAGGAATATTTTCCCACCACCATAAAATTATAACGGCCAAGAAGTAAGAGAAAAATGAACACCGAGAATTTTACGTGGAAACCCAAATCGGGAAAAAACCACGGGGACCGAGTCTAGAAAGATCTCACTATGAAAAATAGGATTTACAATATTTTTCTAGATATCGAATATCCTAGAAAATATTCACTAAGAGAAATCACCACTCTTAAATTCTCACTGTGCACACAAGCACCACACCTATTTTTCTCTCACATCTTTCTTTTCTCTCCCTCCAAAAATTCTCACCCCACTATTTCTCTCCCTCTTCCAGAAGATGACCTTCGTCTCTTCTCTTAGATCCCTGAGGATCTACATTTTCGGGATGCCCTGGACGATCTCCTCAACCCTCTATTTATAGAGTAATGGAGGGAGACACATTCCTTAAAATAAGGAATGTGTACGCAAGGAAAGAAGGAAGCTTTGCCTTCTTGCAACAATTTGAGACTTTAAAGTCTCCAATTGCAGCCACCAACCACAACTAGCAATCAATGGAGACTTTGATTGCAAATGGGTTCCCTCATCAAAGGAGGGACCCTTACAAACTCCCCCTCCCGACTTATGATGAGGTATCTCCAGTCTTGTTAAGAAATAAGTAGAGTCTTCATCTGCTTTGTTTCACTTTCTCGTCTTCAACGTTCGTAGGCCTATCGCCGATAGCCACAACAAAACTATCTCTCTGTAATAGCGCCTTCATTCTTTCCCGTCATAGCAACCTCGCTCTGATACCACTTGTTGGGAAAAATAATAATACCGGCGGGAACGATGATAAAAAATACCACCACTGAAAAACGTGGAAAGTACTGATCAGGATAATTCCCAGGAAAGAATGCTCTTGGCAATCTCCTTAGACAGAATTACCTTTCCAAGTAAGTTCCCAGGAAAGGCTGGAGGGACACAAACGGTCCGCTTAAATTCCAGTCTCCTAGACAGAACTTACTTACACAGTACAATTACACCACTAACTAAGCGGTACGAGAAACGATAGCAGATGCGATCCGAAAAATACCAGGAATATTTTTCCACCGCCGTAAAATTATAACGGCCAAGAAGTAAGAGAAAAATGAACACCGAGAATTTTACGTGGAAACCCAAATCGGGAAAAAACCACGGGGACCGAGTCCAGAAAGATCTCACTATGAAAAATAGGATTTACAATATTTTTCTAGATATCGAATATCCTAGAAAATATTCACTAAGAGAAATCACCACTCTTAAATTCTCACTGTGCACACAAGTACCACACCTATTTTTCTCTCACATATTTCTTTTCTCTCCCTCCAAAAATTCTCACCCCACTATTTCTCTCCCTCTTCCAGAAGATGACCTTCGTCTCTTCTCTTAGATCCCTGAGGATCTACATTTTCGGGATGCCCTGGACAATCTCCTCAACCCTCTATTTATAGAGTAATGGAGGGAGACACATTCCTTTCCTGTACGCAAGGAAAGAAGGAAGCTTTGCCTTCTTGCAGCAATTTGAGACTTTAAAGTCTCCAATTGCAGCCACCAACCACAACTAGCAATCAATGGAGACTTTGATTGCAAATGGGTTCCCTCATCAAAGGAGGGACCCTTACATGAAGTGTAAATTGGAGGGCAAAACCGTGCGAATTAAGGTGGCACCCAAGCCTCGACAGAAGGAAGATCTCTCTAAGAGAAATGATGAGAACAGTTAAAAAAGAAAGACGAGGATTATTAATTGAGTTGGGCCCTGTTGTAGTCCACGTTCAAGGAGAAAAATACCTAGAAAAAATCCAAAGGTTGCTACAACAGTTCAGACATGTTTTGAAGATGCCATGTGGTTTACCATCAGTAAGGCAACAAGAGGCAACAAGATCATGCAATCATCTTAAAAGAAGGAGCTGAACTTGTCAATGTGAGACCATATAGTTACCCGGTGATACAAAAAAGACGAGATTGAATGATTAGTTACAGAAATGTTGGCAGCTGGGATAATTCAACCGAGTTCAAGTCATTTTTCAAACCCTATTATTTTAGTAAATAAAAAAATACTAGAGTTAGACTAGAGTTGGAGGTTTTGTATCGACTATAGGGCACTAAACAAAGAAGTATTATCGAAGGAACAATTCTATGTTAATGAAAAAAAATGCATTTTTGTTAAACCGGAGTTGGAGTATTTGGGATATATCATCAGCTAATGGTGTATCGGTGGATTCCAGCAAGGTTCAGGCAATGAAAGATTATCCGGCACCCAAAACTCTTAAGCAACTAAGAGGATTTTTGGGACTAACAGGGTATTACATGAAATTCGTATCCGGATATGGCTCAATTGCTTTACCCTTAACGAACTAGTTAGAAAGGACAAGTTCTGCTGGAATGCGGAAGCATATAAAGCATTCAAGAAGTTGAAGGCGGCCATGAGTTCAGTACCTATGTTGGCACTGCCAAATTTTGAAGAAACATTTATAGTGGAAACGAATGCTTCAGGAAGTGGGTTGGGGCTGTTTTGATGCAGAATCAATGCCCAATTGCTTATTTTAGTCAACAACTATTGAAACAGGGAAGATTGAAGTCAGTATATGAAAGGGAGCTTACGGCGATAGTTCTAGCGTTCAAAAATGGAGACCATATTTGTTAGAACATCATTTTATTGTCTGGACTGACCATCGAAGTTTAAAATTCTTGTTGGATCAAAGAATGATCGCAGAAGGTCATCAAAACTGGTTGACAAAGATTTTGGGCTTTGATTTTGAAGTTCATTACAAACCGTCAGGAAGGGACTTGAAGAAGTTGCAATATGGGAGATGGAAACGTTATTATGTCGGAGATTGTTGACGAGGATAATAAGCTGGCCAGAATTAAAAAAGAGTTGTTGGACTCCACAATGTCGAAACAAGGATTTTCTCTGTTGAATGGATATCTGTACTACAATAAAAGGAAGGTTATCTCCCAATCCTCAGTACTGATACCAAAGATTCTACAACTGTTTCATGCCAGTCCATTAGGTGGGGCTTGAAGGGTTCACTAAAACCTTCAGAAGAATTGCAGCAAAATTATTTTGGTTTGGCACTAGAAGAGACATTAAAGTTAATATAAACGAATGCAAAACATGTCAGAGGAACAAGTATGAGACTTTGACACCGGCGAGTCTATTACAGCCACTACCAATTCCTATAGACATTTGGGAAGACATCTCTATAGATTTTATCGAGAGATTACCAAAATCAAACGGGCTGGATACTATAATGGTGGTGGTGGACAGATTTTTCGGCAAGTACAGTGGTTGAAAAGTTTTGGCAAAATGTGTTTTGCTTACATAGTATGCCGAGGTCAAGTGTATCTGATAGAGATAAGGTGTTTGTCAGTAATTTTTTGAGAGAATTATTTCGGTTGAATGGAACTTTGTTAAAATTCAGTTCAGCATACCACCCACAAACGGACAGACAATCAGAGGTGGTAAATAGAACACTCGAAACGTATTTGAGGTGTTTTATAGGAGAAAAACCAAAGGAATGGGCTGGCTGGTTACCATGGGCAGAGTTTTGGTACAATTCATCGTATCACACAACTATTGGGATGTCTCCCTTCCGAGCTGTATATAAAAGAGACCCTCCAACAGTTCTACACTTGGGGAGTATAGGGTCGGTGGTGTCTGCAGTAGACAACCAACTTAACCAGAGATTAAATTTTGGATGCGCTGAAATTTCATTTGGAGAAGGGCCAGGCTCAAATGGTACGGGTGGCTGATAAAAAAAGGAGAGATGTTGCATTTCAGAAGGCGAAGCAGTGTGGTTGAAGCTACAACCCTATAGACAGAAATCCCTACAAGAGTATGAAATTATGTGTTTCATTCACCTAATGTGCTGTCAATTTATGCAGACTCTTTATCCAGATAAATATTGTCAAGTAGAGTTCCTAAAGAAGTAAAGATAACCCATTCATATATAGTGCTTGAAAATTTTCCTAAATTGCACTTTTACCGGGGAAATCAATCCATCTCCCAGAATCACCACAAATTGTCACATCAGAATCAAATGGGAAGTATTTCCTCTTGCATGAAATGTTCATGTTTATCTTGTCATTATAGAACATTAAAAAAACAAAGAAGATTACAACATCATATAAGAGCTTATAACGAGCTAAGAACCTAATCATATTGAGTTAACTCAAGCAAATGACTTCTAAGCAGCATCTTTTCAACAAATATACTTGGCAAATATTTCAATCAATATCTTCAGTACTATAAATAAAAAATGTATCCAGCATAGGCTTTCCAAATAAAGATTAAAGAGAACATGAAAAATCCAATCATGTACAGTATCAGAGAAGAAATATAGATCAAAAACAGAAAAACAAAAGCAAGGAAAGATTACATCCTTGATAATAAGCATTGAGACCTGGAACTTTTGAACCAGGGAAAAAGTTCCATTTACCTGATTCTTATTGTAAGCGACATCAAGAATTCAAAATCCTTCACACATAACACCCATTTCTGAAAAGAAACTCCATAGAATGCCGACAGTAAATAAACAGCGTGTGACATAACAAAATAAATAATCATTTCCAATCTGATTAAATAAGTGGCCTAAACCACCATCCTGATTTTATTCATTGTCATCAAAGACATCAAATGTACGGTATCCAACTTCTTTGGCATAAAAAAGGAGGAATACGTTAAAGCACAATGATCAAATCAAAAGTAGATGTTGTACAACAAAAAACATGAAACATAAAAAATAACCTGAAAAAGAAAAGTTACCAGAAAAGGGGTACTTTCCTGTTCGACAGACTCCAAAAAGCTTGCAAAATATATTGATTCGGAACATGAATAAAGAGTAAAATTGTATAAAAAAAATCGACATATATACTCATGATAAGCCAGTCACAATTTTGAGAGCCATGCTACTAGCACTCCTGTGTGTTTCGATTTGGTCTTGCTTCACAAGAAATAGAACCTTCCTCATTCTCAAATTGAAATTGTGCATTAACTGCTTCAATTACCTAAAAAAAGACATACTTACCAACAGTATGACAGACATCGTCTAATGTCATCAGGAACAACTTGTTCAGCTACATCCAAGGCTGTGTTATATAACGCAATTAACTTAGAAAATTCATATCAAGCTCTCAAACAAGAAAAAACTGGGAAAAAGTAAGACGCAGAGTAACATGAAAATGACGAAATCAGATATTATCATTCCACATTTCACAGTAACATCATCTTGCAGAATATTCTACATAACAAAATCAAGTCATTCATAGCCGGTGTTTGGTTTTGAAAACTGCGGCAGTCCATCCATCACACTCAGTTGCCTTCTCAACTTGACGATATGAGCTTGCACCTAGTATAAATAGCAATAAAAAAGAAAAGATATGACATACATCTCCAAGCTCATTAATTTATGACTTATTAAACAGATGGTGAGCAAGGAAATAGAACGTAAACAAGTAAGATAACAACCAACATGTACAAATTGTATTTCATTAATATGTGTACATGAAACATCAACTAATGACCTTTCATTAAACACCCTTCCCAAATTTAAGCCTCAGACAGTAAAGCATAAAGTAAAATATGACTAATAAAGAAGAGTGCATATTTTCTTAATATAGAGCATGAACCATTGCAAAAGATATCAGACATTATAATGCCTTACTTTCTCAGTGTTATGCAGCATAAATGGCTCACTTGTTCTTAGATTTCAGCAACTCAGTCACTAATAGAAAAATACATTACAAAGCAAAACCAAGAGAAATGAAAAGAGAAGAGACTCTCCTACCTGCTGACGAGCAGCTGCAAGCTTCAAGAGCTCATCTGCCTCTGAGAAATTTATGAACCATTGGGTAAGAGAATGATCCTTGGTATCGCCTCTCTCTTTCTCGCTCAAATTGTCATAGGGAACTGAAGAAATCCGTACAAAAATACATTTCAGAAGATGTGGTGAAAAGGGATTCAAAAACAACAAACCTACAACTTTACCAGGATTAGGCAAATTAAAACCAGCAGGAAGCCGAGGAACAACTACAGCTGGGTGATTCTGTACACGAGCAACAAAGCTTTCTAAAGGATCAGGAAAAACAATCTCATTGTAAGATTCTATGACAACAGGCTTCTTTGTAGACTGTGGACCAGATTCATCTTCAGGATATAACTTCAAATGGTGATACCTAAAGAGTTAGAGGACCTGTTAATTTGTTATTATTGCATGTGCACAACGAAAACTGAGACAAAAAACCAAGAAACGAAAAACAAAAAAACTCACAAATCTAACTGCTTATCACATATATCACTGTGAAAATAAAGGGTGATAGCAATCTCAAATTCACCCCAACCACATTCTGACAACTCAAAAGGAGGTGATTCAATCACTCTTGTAGGATTATTAAAACTAGGATGCAATTGAAATACAGCTCGTTTTACCACCACCCCCAGATTTTCATTTGTTGCATTGCGAACGTAGACAGTCCACTTATGTGATTGAGACCTTTAAAAGAGAAAAGCAATAAACATTACTCATGGACATGAAAAGCAAACTGAAAAAATCTATCACAGGTAACACTTACTCACTCGCCTTTCGACCAAGATAAAACGCTATGGTACCATACACTATTGGAACGCAAAGCTCCATGTCTTTAAGCCTCCTGTTTGCACTCTAGCGAGATCAAGTAGACGAAAACATTAAAGCAGAGATAGATTCCAATTCGAAAAAAAAAATCGCATTAATGAGCAACGTAATGTACCTTACTGTCACCTCCTTCAGTAGACTTGGAGATTTTGATTCTCGGTGGCTTTGAGGCAGAGCCGCCATCGTCCGACTGAGATTCCCCCTGTTTTCTCGCGGACATTATGTCTCAAACGTTTTCGGAAGGACCAGAAGCGAAATTCAATCCTTCCTTTCAAGCCCTGGATAACGTGAACACAAGCAGCAGATAAAGCGCGCGAGGGGGGAGTAATGAAATGCGGAATTGGATTTTGCAGACCGTTACTACAGTTGTAAAGTATCTCCGGAGGAAGATTCCGACGCCTTCAGTAGTCGACGGGGGGGTCTTCGGTTTGCTTCGCAGATGGCCTCTGAGCTTCAACCCCAAAATGGAATTCACTGAGCAGAGCGGACGCAGCCGAATGTTTATTTATTGCTGTAGTTTCAATTTAATCATTTCAGTAATTTTAATTTATTTTTTATAACTTTTTTTTTAAAAAACATATAAATTTCTAAACTTGATAGTTATTAGCAATTAAGTTATGATAGTTAGACGTGACACTAAATAAATTAATTCTTTGTCAAGTGATCTTCTCCACTCAGCGATTTTTCATAGAGAAACAACTCTGGATGAAACGGTTTAGTCATTTTAGCAATTTCTAAAAAGTAACAAGTTGGAAAATTCAACTTCCAGAATAGACATTTTCCAAAAATCTTTCTATCGAGAGTTTTTTTCTCTGTAAAAATTGTCTAACAGAGAATATCACGTAACAAAACGTGATTTCTTTGATGAAACTTTAACAACAAGACTTAGTTGCTAATACCTCTAAGTTCAAGAATAAATTTGCCTAGAAATAAAATTGAAAAACTCACTTGTTCTTCGCCCTTAAATTTAAGAACTAATGCACTTTATCCAAATCAAATTATAAAAATATTAGGTTCAAATATTAATCATGGTCGCGACTAAAAAAGAAATTCAATAAAGAGAATGCATATTATGATAAATGAAGATGGAAAGAATAAATGAAAGAAGAAACTATGTGAGACCTCCGGTTTAAAAAAAAAATCAATTATTAAGACGTATATTAATTAAATTTAAAATTCTTAACATATAATTAATGAGTGTAAATTAATTTGTTAATACTTTATTGATAGATGTGGATTACTAAATTTTGGTAAAAAGGTTTAAATTCCTAAGCATTCATGAATGAGCGTAGAGTAATGAAATTTCATTACGAGACGTTCGTTTGATCTTTGATGGACGGTTAAGTTTGAAAAAAAATAAATTTGAGACATCTAATTGATCTCTGATAAATTGAACTTATCAACGTTAAGCTTATAGTCTTGAAGTTGTTAATGAAAGGGTTTATTTGCCCAAGACATTTTTTTGATGGAGGGATATTATTGAAAACTTTTGTTAATATCAGATATTAAGGTATGCAGTTCATTATGTTTCGATACTTTGAGCTAATTTATTTGATGTTTCTGTTCACTTATAGATAACGTTACATTATGCCCTTTTTATACATTATTGAATCATTAAATAACAAGATTACTCTTTGTTAATATATCATGACCGTGCATGTTAAGTATAAAATTGATATAGTGATGCATGGAAGGGGGGTCTGGCGATACAATGACATGCAAGCTCTTTGATCTTGATTAGTTTCTACTTAATCAGGATTTATAGCATAACAAATATAAAAATGGATTTTGGATAAATTTTGCAAATTAAAGATCTATCATTATCTGTATTAAGTCATATACGCCAAGTGTGTGGGTCACGACCCAGAAGAGGGTCTAACAGAACATCAGGTCGGACGACCAGATCCTCGGAGAAGACTCAACGCCAACCCCAAGGTTTGATTCACAGCGGAAGAATTAAACATATTATCAAAACCCAAGGATCCACATAGTGATTCCAGATATATTAGTGCGATAAATGAAATAGAAGTTGAATAAAAGTTTACATATCCAAGTCCAAGTCCATTTAACTAATACAAGTTCAAATATAAGTAAATTCTTACCAGAAAATTGATAAAAACACTCAACAAGGAAATAAATAAACATAGCAGTCACTGAGCTCCGGCTACTGACTACTTTTGTCCTTTACCTGGAAAGAGATTGGTTGTTAGGGTGATTGACTAACTCAATGGAAGTGTTATACTAAATGCATGTAAAATTTCTTTTATCTTTTCTTTCAAAACATGTGAAGTAAAAAATAGTTTTCAAAATATCGTTACATGAAAACTCATTTTCATCAGTTTAAAAAAACATGTTTCACAAGCCAGCAATGAGGCATTAAGTTAAATATTGTCATATATATAGACGACTATACGAAAATATGTCATCATCGTACTTATCATATAAATATCATCTCAGTGAAAAAAGAGGGTCACTTGAGAACTCCTCTAACGCACACTCATAGAACAATACCTTGAACCAATAAGAAGAAACAAGCAATGTGCAATCCGAAGATCTAGTTCCGTTACCCTGGTTGTCAATGAACAATGGTTATCTACGAAACAACCATATAAACGATAATCAACAATACCTTGATCAAGTTTAAGGATTCGAAACTCAAGAAACGCGTCATCACCGCCCTATTACTGATTTTGCAATGTGTAAACAAGAAAACGTTCACGCAATAGAAGGTGTATTGAGATATCCTCATGATACTTTGACACTAAGACTGTCTAAAGTATCACGAGGAGTTATCCTTACAAATATATATAACTCAATATACATACTAAACATTAATGGTAAACATGTAAAATCTTATGTACATATATGTAAAAACTGTAGTGCTGGAGACCAGGCCCCGTCAAGTTTTATACAAGTGATAACTCACCAAAATAGGTTTTATAAAACTATGATACAGATACAGATGCAGTGCAAATAATATAAAACTTTCACCAAAATTGGAGATACAACCTCAACAACTGACTCAAAACCTTCAAAGTCGTCTTAGCCTAAAAAAACCAACATTATGATTATTCCACTCAACACTAAGGGAAGACACAAAGATGAGTCATGTATCGAGACTAGGAACCCAAACTAAAACACTATAAACAGCAGCGAACTTCGTTAAGGCACTACGCATAAGGGTTACCGGTCGACACTTTGAACTCTCGTGTTTGGTCACGATCGACAATTCATCCTAGCGATCGACATTTCACACCTCTCGGGTTTCAAAACAAATTACATAGGCGGTCGTTACTTCCTCCAGAGTTGTCGACACTTCAAGTGTCAACTGACCTTTGAGAGAGGTCGATATCTTGAAGTCTTTGTTTCTAGTCATAGAGTATGAAGTGTTGACTGACCATCCACAGTGACCAATACTTGGGCAATTTTCAACGACGAGAAGTTGCAAAAATTGCCTCATTTCGTCGTTTTTCACCTCCAATAAACAAAATAACTTATATAAAACCTAAATCTACTCAAATAGACCCAAAATGGACTCATAGATTCGAGTTTCCAAACTTAAATCCTAATCCAATAAAACCCAAATCTTCAAACTTAAAAACGAAGAGAAAACTCACAACAATCGAAGCTCCTTTGCAAACGTTAGTGCATGATGACCCGTTAACGCACTTCTAGCCTCAAAAGTCCATGATTCTCAAGTCTAAATAATCACTCTCTTCCCCTCCGACGGTCATGCGATGAAGGATGAAATATCCTATTCATTTAAAATAATCCTTTAGACATTATTAATTAATATATAAAATATATTTAATATATTTTACATATTAACTAAGATCCTCATTTTCGATCACATCCCAAAATTAGTTCCGGGTAGATTTCTAAATTACACAATTTTATTCTTCAATTGAACATAACGGTAATTTTTCAAATTATTGATTTTGACCAATGGATCGAAAAAAACAACGCAGGCACAAAACAACAAGACGAGTCAACCCATGACCCTTTGACCATCTTTAACACAAAAAACTAATATGTGAAATTTCATTAACTTAAAAATACCAATTTTTATAGGACAAGTGTTAGATATTATGTAGCTTAAATAACTTAACAAATGAAATTAATAAAATAGGTTTAACGAATTAATAGATCTGGTTCATATTGATTTTTAATATGAGATTATAAATATAACATTATACCTTTATTTGATGATTAAGAGAGAATTATAGTCCCACACAATAGATTTTGGTCCTCTTTTTATCATAAGATCGAATTTCTTTATCATTATGGGATTACGTTAACGTCACAATCAAGTGAGAGAAATCAAGATTCTACAAGTTGTTACATGTGCAAATATTTTAGGTTTACAACGATTAAGGCTATGAATCAAGGTACATTTCCAAATCTAATTAGGTGAGTGATAATTTATATTGTTTCACCATGTTGCCAATTAGTGGCTTATACATAATCATTATTGTTTTTTATTTACATATTAGATAATAGTTTTACAGAAAATTATAGTTTACAGGTGATTCTCTCTAAGGTAGGATGTGTAGGATGAGTAATAATCTAAAAGGGAGGAGGTGAATTAGGTTTTCTAAAACTCTTTTCTTGTGATTAATTATAATCATTTGCTATTTTAAATTATAAACTTACTCTCATAATTATATTTCCTAAGTTTAATATGCAAGAAATAACCATAACAAATAAGAGAGTAAGGAAATAGAGTGGAAACAATTTGTTAACGTAGTTCGGCAATTATTGCTTACATCCGCGCTCCAAGACTCATTCTTGAAGATTCCTTAATTATAACTCTTCATGTGATGACCCATATGTGCACGTATGAGTACGACTACGGGGCAAACCTCGGGTTGCGGGGTAAACCTCGGGACCTAAGCCGAGTGTAGGCGAATTCCGGACTCGAGTATAGGCGAATCCCGGGTCGTAAAAAGGGGTCGTCACAATCTCACATCTCTTGGGGAAGTATGTGGAAATGAAACATATGTAAAGAGACCCTCCCAACATAGCAGGACGCGTTTTGGAACACAATTGGCAACGGATCCCATAAAAACTCCGAAGTTAAAAGTGATTCGGCGAGAGCAATTCCAGGTTGGGTGACCTTCTAGGAAGTTCTCGCCAAACAAAGCCGTGAGGGGAGGATATTGGGCTACGACCCAATCCCTAGAGCGGACAATATCTTACTGGGATAAGAGGTCGTTATAAATGATATCAGAGCATGTACCCAACTAGAAATGTGGCCAACGAGGACTTTGGGCCCCCAAGGGAGGGTGATTGTGATGACCCATATGTGCACGTATGAGTACGACTGCGGGGCAAACCTCGGGACCTAAGCCGAGTGTAGGCGAATCCCGGACTCGAGTATAGGCGAATCCCGGGTCGTAAAAAAGGGTCGTCACAATCTCACATCGCTTGGGGAAGTATGTGGAAATGAAACATATGTAAAGAGACCCTCCCAACATAGTAAGACACGTTTTGGAGCACAATTGGCAACGGATCCCATAAGAACTCCGAAGTTAAAAGTGCTTCGGCGAGAGCAATTACAGATTGGGTGACCTTCTGGGAAGTTCTCGCAAAACAAAACCGTGAGGGGAGGATATTGGGCTACGGCTCAATCCCTAGAGTGGACAATATCTTACTGGGATAAGAGGTCGTTACACTTCCAGTTATGATCGATTGAAATTTTGGGAATCATTCAAGCTTCATAATAACTCTTCACGAATATTACCCTTCTCTTTGATCGATCTTATGAGCGTTAATCGAATATAAATGACTCGAATATAAATGACTTTTCAGGGGTGTAACCCTATTCGCATCTACAATAAACAAATATGTGGGGTAGGAAATTTTAGGTACAAGACCTAAACACTCTCAAGGATATACAATCACAAGTGTACGAGTGAGAGAGATTAGGTAAGAGCTCAACAATGAAGTCTTGAATATCAGCAAGTGAACATGCTGCATTTTAGAATAAATAGAGTTCTCTTTGTGTGCAACGAAGTGTACTTCTATTTATAGAGACCTTCCAAATTTTTGAATAATGGTTGCCCTCTACTGCTCATCTGGGCCACCACAAATTAGCTCTTAGACACATCAAGTGGGCAATGGGTTTCCGTAGGTTGAGTTCAAGGCTACCGCTCCAGAAGTTCGCACGTCTTGATCAGTCATCTGCATAATGCTCCAATATGAATTTTTTAGGCTCTTTTGGGTGTCCCCTGTGGATGTCCGCAACAATCTCAGGTGTTCATAAATTACACTTAAAAAAACGTTGATTTCGGACTAGGCTTTCGCGAATTCCTCTTCGTATTTGCAAAGCTAATTTGCTAGTCAGGTCCAAGCGTCTGATGCGAGTGTTTGCTGCCAAAATAGCTCCTGGGATTAGGCGTATGTAAAATCTTTCATTTTGTACATCACTCAGACTAGGTGTTCTCATCTCAAGCGTGTCACAATCCTGGGACGGGTCGAAGTAGAAATGTCAGGTCAGGTGACCCAATTTCCGGAAAGGAATCCGATCACCCAGCCCAAGACAAAGTTTGCAACGGAAATCTTTAAAGTAAATAGAAAGCCACACATAGTGAAATCTTAAACGAACATAGCAATACAATAAATACTTAAATGTATTCAACTGTGCAAGAAATAAAGAAATTCAATCCACCAACTATGTTTATAGTCCCACGTTTAAACAACTAAATCTTTACTAAGGGGAAACAAATAAAGCTCTGATAAAAAATAAATGATAAGCAGCCTTTCTCAAATCTACTCTCAAGCTGACCACTCTTCTCTTTACCTAGATTGGGAGGGTGATGTGAGGGATTGACTCAGTAAAAATGTTATACATAATGCATCTTGATTTAAAAATGAGTTTTTATCTTCATTTCAAATTGTGATTTAATTTCAAAACTATGCATAGTTTACAAAACTATTAAGGAAACTTATTTTCTTCTTTTTATCAAAACCGGCTCCACAACACCTTAGTGGAGTAATTATAAAACATGTCATTACATAGATGACTATATATTGAAAATAAAACTCACTGTTTTCTACATAAAATGTCCTCCGTGAAAAATGAGGGTCACACAAGGGCCCCTCCGACACAAACAATAGAAAAGTGTTGATCCGAAGACCTAGCAATGCCTTATGAGGTTGAAGAAAAACTGTGACGGTGATCCAAAGATCCAACTCGTCACTCAAGTGATCGATGACCAACATTCAACCACGACACCACTCGCACAAACATCAGCTTGATTAGGTTTAGGGATTAGAAACCTGATAAGCGTGCCATCACCTCTATATTACTATTTTTTGTATGTGTAAACAATACAACCTTCATGCAATAGAAGATGTAACATGATAGTCTCGTGATTCTTTGACACTAAAATCGTCTAAAATATCAAGAGAATTCATCTTCTCAACAGATTGTAACAAAACCATGTATCTTGTATGTTCAATAATAAATGTGAGAAAACCATACGTACATATACGTATAATACTGGCGTTTGGCGACCATACCCAGTCATACTTTTAAAGGTGGCAACCCACCAAAATAATGTTTTGAAACAATACAATGCACTACAGAAAGTATAGAATCTCCACCTCGACGAAGATACTCCTCACGCACAAGAGTGGCAACTTCTGGCACTGACTCGAAAGCTGCAACCTCGTCCGAGCCTAAAAGAAACCAAAGTTAGAAAATCTCTTCCAATTACTAAGGGAGACACTTGGATGAGGCATAAAACAGAACTAGGAAACTAATCTAGAATACTATAAATGGTCGCACACTTAGACGAAATAATATTAAAAATAAAAATATTATTAATTAACTAATTAATATATAAAATAAAAATTAATATATTCTATACATTAACTAAAATTCCTTAATTTTCAATCGACGAAACTGAACATCCTCAAAACTTACTCCGGGTAAATCTAAATTATCTAACGTTAATTTCCTCAATTTCACCACTGGAATTTCTCAAATTACCGATTTCGCCCAATTGACCAAAAAATTCAACGTGATCACAAAACTACAAAACGAGTCAACCCATGATATCTTAGTCAATAACGCAAAAGTCGACACGTAAAATTTAATTAATTATAAAAAAATATGAGTTTTTACAAAGCGCCCACACCGCGTTATCTTTAATACTTTGATCTTTTATGAATTGAATGTTATTTTATAATGTTATCCTTTGATGTATAGACTCAATAAATATATTAGTACATTTAAATACCAATTTTCAAGTTACTTTTAAAGTGAACGTAATTTATATAATTTTAAAATATAATCTATTTAAGTATATATTCAATCAACATAATACATGTTCAATCAACATATTCATTCTACCATAATTACCATCACAATAACTTAGAATATCATAAACAATTATACTTAATAGCCAACTAGGCTCTCTCTTATCAATGCATTTTTACAGTTTACAACTTTGACAGATTGCTTACACCAATTCATTTTTAGGGGAATCACTTGATGGGTGAGCTATTGCGTACACTTTCAAGGGTGGAGGCAAAGTTCATGATTGTCTCTACACCGCTGTCTCCTCCTTAAGAATTCATTGTGGGACCTTAGTTAGGGGTCTGGGTTATTTCTATCTCAGTGATGAGGCTTATCCCTTATTGGTTCACTAGCTAACCTTGGAAGAGTAATTTTGAAGTTAATATATAATACTGAGAATTTTTCTCAATTTGGTAAGAGTATATTTTACACAAATTATAAAAGTTTCTATTTATTTTTTGTTAAAGAAATATTTGCTTCATAAATACTAATAGTTGTATAAATGGTATAACATGAAAGGAGAACTACTATATTTAATATGAATTTTATACCTAAGATCTATGGTACCACCACCACTATCACAAATTTTAGAAGTTGTTATACAAATGCAATAACAATGATCAAGAAAATGATCTATGGTCGATGATATCAAATGTCAATTAGGGGGATAATTAGAGTTATTGTTATTATTCTAAACAAAATTTGATATTTATTTTTGAGTTTTTGATAGTTTTAATCTATTTTATATTATGATTCAAATAAATAACTAAACAGGTAAAATAAGATAAAAATGAGTAATTTTGAAAGCCGAGTCGGGACCTAACAAAGAAGAAAAGCCATGTTTTACAGCAACGTTCGGATCCTGACACAGAGGAGTCTATCCAACGCTTTCACACGGTGCATAAACTGCACGACAAATCAAAATAGATGTGAAGATAGAATAAAGAAAAAAAATCCAAATTAAAATAAGACTCTTTTTTCAACAATTTTAGCAACAATTATAAATTAACACATTCTCCAACAACGGTGTCAAAAACTTGTTGAGTAAATTATCATTATAAAATTACTGAAAATATACAGTATCAAGTTTTATAGTATATGATGAGTAGGATTCACAAATTCACAAAGAATATATAATTTATTAATTTCACCCCAGTATGCTCTCATCAAATTCCAACTTTATATGAAAAACAAAAAAATATGATTTTAAAAACTAAAATAAACTACATAAATGCCAACCAAAATTTTTAATTCACGGAAAGTTTAAATAATTGATTTCACGTCGTATTATTTATTAGATCAATATTTCTTAGTTAGCCTCATCTGGTTGAGGATATTCATTACTACTTAATGCTTCGAGGATGAATCCTGTGCGAAATTGAGAACAATAGCTTCCAGATGTTCCTGTCGTAACATTGTTCGCTGCATTAATGGGGAAGGTGGGAGAAAATCAACTTACCAAGTTCGACTCTTCTTAAAACACCCCACTGAAAATCACCATGAAAGAGCCCAAATCAACCTAGACCGACTATACAATTTAGTTAATGTCACGATCATGCAACTGTGAGTTTGAAATCTGGGTTCTATGAAACTCGAGACTGTACTCTAGGAAGCCTAAACAATGAACCCAAAGGACCCTTCAAAATACCCTTTTGATGTAAAATCAAAGTCATCAAATGGCTGTTGTGGTCCTTGCAAGTCTAAAAACCATTTTACTGCACTGAAAACTGGAACCCTAACTCAGGAAAAGTGGCATTTTTGGTGGTCCAGTTCATCGCAGAGGTTCATTTTCTTGCTAAACCAAACAATCCCTTTGTCTATCTTCATAATTTTCCATCTGGGTCCACGCTGTAGCCATGCAAGAACAAAAAAAAAAAAAAGGAGAGGGTAGGGCGTATTAAGCTACTCGAAAGCAACAGCTGCCATCAAATATCAGAGACAATGACTCCCACGTAATGAATATCATCAGATAGGCTAGACGTCTACTGTGAAAACTGATAGTGTTGATAACAGATTGAAAAAAAGATCAATTTTTGAAATTTTTTTATCATTTTGAACAGTTGGGTATTCATTTTGATGTAGAACAGCCACAGAGGACGATTAGATTACACAGACTCTACCCATGTGTTTATTTCTTGTTTTACTGCAAGAATGCATTTGGGTGTTTTGTTCAGACCCATTTCAATATCAGATGGAGAGAGAGAGAGAGAGGGTTGCGGCTAGAAATTGCTATGCAGTTGCAAGTCTGTGTCTTAGGGTTAGTAAGAAGAAAAGGAAGAATGAGAGAGGGTAGGAGGCTAGAGAGAGAAAGAGAGGAGAGAGAGAGAGATATGGAATGATATGGTGATGTATCTGAGAGATATGGGGGTAGAAAATAAGAGCAAGAGGATGATTACCCGAAAGAAAGGGAGTGTACCCAATACGGCTGTGCAAACAAGAAGGGACTTGTTGGTGAGGTAAGCAGCTCTGGATTTGATCTCAGACGGGGAGAGAGAGAGAGGGAGAAAAAGAGAGGGAGAGAGAGAGACAGAGTTGCAGATTTCAATTGTCAAGTAAAGTGGAAGAAGACGATCAAGAAAAGAAAAGGAATGAGCATTTGTGATAATCAAAACAAACACCCATGTCTCTCTGTGCGTGTAGTCGACTGTAGAGAGAGAAAGCGGAGAGCGAGAGGCTCTAAACCCCATTTAAATGCATGATAAGGAAAGGCAAATCTCATGATGAAGTGTCAAAATCAAACATATTGTGCAATCTGAGAAGAGAGAGAATGAGTCCCCTAGAGAGAGAGATGGAATATGACATTCCTTCAAGGAGAGAGAGAGAGTTGAGATATCCAAAAACTTAAAATTTTGTCAAGAAATAAAATCATACTAATTGAATTTCTCTACTTTTCCATTAAAACGCTAAAAATACTAGAAAAGCATATGAGTATTATTTGATTAATTAAAGTTGCTAATTTCCAAAATTATTGGTCATTTCCCATCCTCGTTAGAATGTCTTCTGACATTCAGTCCAGTCAAACTGAAAAGAGTGATAAAAATTCTGTGGGTTTGGTCCAAATCGAAGAGACGTGGATAATATCTCTATTTACATTATTAAAATAATCCAATTATTATGTCTTGCCTCCATATTTGACATTTGCTTTTTGAGTGAAGACAAACACCCTACCCTACGCTTTGCTTGATACACAATTAATCCTCCAATCATATTCTTATTCAATACGTATGTAATCCAATTGTTTTCACTTCATGTGTGATTCTATCGTCTATTTATAGGGATGGTGGGTAATGGTAAATATAATATTATTTGCTATTTGAAGCAAGTATTATTGATATTATAACCAAATATATTTTAGGGTACATAACAGAAAAACCCTAAACTATGAGATCGTTATCATATTTGTCATTAAAGTATATTTGTTAACAAAATCGCTCTTAAACTATAATTTTGTTAATCAAACAACTTTCAGTTGTAGCTCGCAAAATCACAAAGACTGGAAGCTCACTCTTCAAATGCGGGATCCCGCGATTGAGGCTTATTCTCGAGTTCGGATCCGCTATTTATAACAGAATCTTGTTCCAGAAATATTCTTTTGAGTGGGATCCCGCTCTCAACAAGCGAGCTCCCGTTTTGGGCCAATGTAAAACGAAATGGGAGCTCATTCTGCTCCGACCCCTCTTCGACAAAATCGACGCCCAACCGCTCTTCAGAATCGTTGCATCACTCTTTGCAAGTGATTTTCTACTGATTTTTCGAAGCCTAACTCTCTCCTCCGGCTACTTTTCCTCCTTTTGGCGACGTTCTATTTTTCGACGAATTTCGCTTCAAATTGTTCATCACAAATGGCTCCAAAGCTCCATCTCAAACAAAAAGATGGTTCCTCACAAACTGGTCCGACACAACATGCTCTGATATAAGTCAATCGAACATCAATCACTTATTGTTCTACAGATTTATAAGTCTGAAAGTTGATTTAATTACGAGGTCGATTTGTGACATCGTTCTATTTCTTTACTCTAGGAGAGTTATCTTTTCAAGTTTTGCATCATTAGGAATTAAGGATTTGTTTAATCGAATTGGATTACTTGGATTGTGTGACTTGACGAGCGATAGTTGTGAGCGGAGTATTGTGTTATTTTTATGCTAATATGAGCTGCACCACGCAATCACTTTCAGTGAAGTTTTATGTCTTTAGTCAAGAAATCAAGCTAACTCCGAGCATTGTGAATGAATTGATCGGTTTTAACACGGATGAGTCTAGTGAAGAATGTGAGGAATATTATCACTCGTCTCGGGATGCCGAGTTTATTAAAGTTGGGGCATGACTTGATTTGCTTAGGAAGATTCGTCGAAATCCCACTAATTTGTGTGTTTTACAAACAAAAGTCTAATTATTCAAATGTCAAGGTGCAAATTATTCACTATTTGATATGTTATAGGATTCTACTACATGATGGATATAAAGATCTTGTAATCTGCATCGATCTATATATAATGGTATAATGAGAAGAGATTAAATTTGGGGTACGTGATTCTGAGTCACATGACTAAGGTTTTCCTTACATACAAAAAAATATGTCATATATCACGTTGATTCAAAAAATCACTTAGCATTTTTGAATTGCAGTACCAGCTAGCATGTCTATGAGGAAAGAAAAGACATGATATATTTGATAACAACACATTAGCTCAGATGTTAATTGTTGAAGTCCGAGTTGAATGCGTATTCACGACCGATCGGGAAGCCTCCACTTCATTAGCTCCTCCTCCTGCATCTATCTCGCATGATGTTCCTATGGAGAATGATCAGCTATCTCATGCTCACTCCTCTGGCTCTCTGACCGTATCTAAGGATAGGTGGAACCATTTTATTTCAATTGTTGAAGGAATGAATCGGCAAATTCATGATAATGCTGCTTCAAATTCTCGTGCTTCAAAATTGTTCTCTAGAGCAAGAGCCAACCATTTAAGAGTAGGATTCCGTTCAAAACAGCAAGATCCCGCGCTTGAGAATAAGCCTCAGTCGCAAGATCCCGCCAAATTAAGTGGGAGCCTACTGTATGATTCTGCGTTTGAAGAGCGAGTTCTCGAACTTCTTGATTTTAGCGCATAAAGGAGAGATCGAGATTCCGCTCATCAAGAGTGGACCTCGGCTAAGGATTGTTTTATTAATAAAATTATAATTTAAGAATGATTTTGTTAGTGTTTATATTCTATCTAGAGTTTGTTAACAATCATATGGTTTAGAATTTTTTTTACGTTATTTATCATATATTTTATGTAACTGAAATTAAAAAATTAAAAAATGTTAGAAATAATAAAAAATGTTAGAAATACTAAAAAGAAAGAATGACGCCTACTTCATTTAATGCTTTCGCATTTATTTGTTGAGGCGCGTGCTCGTAGCCCTAGAAGAATTGCAGACAACATGCAGACTGTTCTTCCATCTTTGCCCCTCAATTATTCTCTTTATTACTACAATTTACTCTTTTGGTTTGTGATAATTAGCGCCGCACCACTCGTGTGTAACCTAAACCTTAATTACTACAATTATAATCAAATGACAAGGCCTCTCCCTAAGCTCTCAATGTAATACCCACTTCAATTCTTAGATCGTTTTATGATTCATTCTTTTGCCAATTCTCTTATGAATATTGGGTTTTTCAACCGGGAAGATCTGATATTTACATACTCGTTCTGTTTGTTTTCAATATTTTTATACTGCAACGCGTAATGTGCAAAGAAAATTTAAGATACGAGTCGCATAGATAAGAAAATTTAAGATACGAGTCGAATGGATAAGAAACAATATCTCGTATTTCTTTTCGAAACGTCCAAATTTTATTTTTGTTCTAGATTACTCTGTTGTCTACGTTACTCAGACTATGTACTAAAAACATAACGCAAACTTAAAGCATAATTAGATATAGTTAGTAGGGGTAATATGTAAATTACATGAACATTTAAAGAACCCTAATGAACACTAAACCACGTCATTTTGTTCCACCATTCATTCATTCATTCAAAACCCTCGTTTCTTTCTTTCATTTCCCATCCAATATATCACTTCCATCTCTGCCTCTCTCCTTCTCTCTCTCTCTCTAAAGTTCTATATAATTTTCTCTATCTGATCATTTGTCTTTTCAGCCAAGTAATTCCCCTGATACTCTCTCTTTCTAAGCTCCCTCTTGTCCCTTCCCCTTTTCTGAACCTCTATCTCTCTCTCTCTCTCATCTTCACTTCTTCTATCCCAGATATTCGTCTGATTCCATCTCTACACCCTCCATCTGCCCGCCTCTGTCATCAGTCTTCCACCAACTTTGTCTTGGTTTGTTCCTTTTGTTTTCAACTTTCATGGAAGCTCAACAACAACACCAACAACAGCCAAACGAAGATGGCGGCAGCGGAAAAGGAAGCTTTTTGTCCAGACAAAGCAGTACTCGATGGACACCCACCACTGACCAGATACGAATTTTGAAGGAGCTTTACTACAACAATGGCGTTAGGTCTCCCAGTGCTGACCAGATTCAGAGAATCTCCGCTCGCCTCAGACAATACGGTAAGATCGAAGGCAAAAACGTGTTTTATTGGTTTCAGAACCATAAAGCTCGCGAGAGACAGAAGAAAAGGTTAACCACTGCTGAGCCAGTAGTACCCATGCAGAAACCATCAGTTGGAAATGGCGGTTGGAAATACCCAACCTCCTCTAATGGTGAATCCTTTTTAACTTCACCTTTTCTGTCTTTTCTTCTTACGCAGTGAAATTGACGAAGATTGTAAATCTTTCTATGAAGTATTTGTCTGTAAAGTTTTGTTACAATCTGTTTTCAGGGGTTGCTTCTACGACTGCACCTTCTACAGGCATGCTTGTTGTTGGGCAGATGGGAAGCTGTGGCGGGTATGGATCGGCAACAATGGAAAAAAGTTTCAGAGTAAGTTTCAATAACCTATTTAGATTCGAGACCTATATATACATAAATATTGATCTTATTATGGGACAGAAGGGAGTTGTGAGAATTCTTAGTCTATTTCCGCCATAGATTCTGAGTAATTGACAATGGCCACTTCAACTTGTATGCATGGTGTATAAGCTTTTATTTTCAGCTGTGAAGGAGAGAGGAGGAAGCAAGTTCCAGAGCGAGACTCTCTCTCTCTAGGTTTTGTGAAGCTCTTTCTCTGAGCTTCTTTTGGAACTCTATATTTTTCTTCTTTTTCAGTACCCTCTTTCTCTCTCTCTCTCTCACATTGTCTTTTTCATCCAGGACTGTTCAATATCAGCCGGAGGAAGTACCAGTATTAATGTAGGAGCTGCAGCTCACAATTTCGGATGGGTGGGGGTGGATCCTTATTCTTCACCTTACAGTACTCTCTTCGAAAGAAGAAAACAGATTGATTTAGAGAATGGGGAGGAAGAAGTAGAAGAAAATCAAGAAGTGGAAACTCCAGAGCTTGAAACTCTCCCTCTCTTCCCCATGCACGGGGAAGACATCAATGGGTTCTGCAACATGAAGTTCCCGGCCACTTCCGACGGCTTTTACACCACCTGGTACCGGACCTCCGAAGAAAGTGGATCCAGGACATCCCTAGAGCTTAGCCTCAGCTCTTACTCCGGCAGGTTTCTGAACGAACCGCAATGAACAACGTCGGCAGTGATCAATTAAACCTAATTATAAATGATTTTCCAATCTTAGCTAGTTGACGCTTGATGTTGTGTTTTTCCAACCAAAAATTTCCTGTTAGCTGTAAAATTATTATAATGATTATCCTTCTATAAATACGAGTAATCCAGCAACTGAGAAAATGGTATCAATAATTAATCATAGTACTTCAATAAATACTACAAGATACAGGAGAGAGAGAGAAATGATGACAGAGAATGTGAAGTAGAAGGGGGTTATGTGTAGGTGCAGCCAATTCTGCATAGGGAATGAAAAGAAAAAAAGGGGAGGTGAAAGGAATATACACAGGCAGCCAGCCAGCCGCTGTCATGGAAGATGAGGAGGAAGAAGAAGAAGAAGCTCAGGATCCGCGGGTGAAGTAGTATATATTTTGGAGTTTGAACCACACTTCGTAAATGCCAATTTCATCATTTGATTGTCCCCTCATTGTTTCCTCTCTCTCTCTCTCTAACTTTGGCTGGCCGTTTTCTTCTCTATCTCTCCTCATTCTCTTTCTACTTTTTTCTTGCTTTCCATCTTTTTTTTTCCCCTACAATAGATATGAATACCTCCAATTATTAGCTCATATTGTTATTGTCAATATATTATTTGTTAAAAACGAACACCACGTTGAAAACGAAACACCGGAGATCAAAACAACAAGGAGAAAAAAATAGAAGTAGATGAGAAATTTTCTATTTCAAAATCAAGTACAATAAAATTTTAAGATTCAATCGTATAATTAAACGTTAAACTAAAATCTTAAGTTTAGATTCACAATGTGAATTAAACTATCATGTTCTAATTAGAATTTATATCATACTGAACTCTAACAATCTCTTGAATTCTAATACATTAAATATATTTTCAAAATTACAAAAAAAAAAGTCTTCCTCTTCCACAAGACTTTTAAAGGACAACCAGCAACTAATATCAATCAACGCTTAAACTTTAGCGATATACTCGAGAAGAAATTTCATCTTCTCCTCTATGGCATCATCATATTGTTAGAATCGTCGCAACCAACTACACCTGAACATGTAAAAAACTTCTCACTGGGATAAAAAACCTCGAACACATTCAATGCATTATCCATGTAACTACTTTCACCATAATGCGTGGAAGTTTAACCTTCCTTTTAGATTTGCCTTTAGCGATAGAACACTGACCTGAAACTGAAACTGAAACTTGTGGTGATATTACCCTAAACAATTGATCTAGGTTGACATTTAGACTCTAATATAGATATAGATCCAAACTTAATATTCACTTGAAAACTTGATTTCTCTGGAGACTTCTTAGACAAATCTCTAGTTGCTGAACAAATATGGCAATCTTATTATCAATAATTGTAAAATTTTCAACAAATACAAATCTGGACTTTTTGTGTCCTTTCAACATAACAAAGCCCCTCTACTGATATTGTCACAGCTATTGCGGCCAACCCTTAATCGCCTAGAAAACCAAGTCAAGAACTTCTAGATTCTTGAGGTTGGAGGGAAGTAGAAAACACAAACCATCATACATGCAATTGTGTTAATAAAATATATGAAATCCAACCCATATATAATTTACAAGTTTCATTATATACAAGACTTTCTATAAATTTATATATATATATATGAGCCATACTAAACTAAAATATATGAAAAGACAAAACCCAAAAAGTCTTCTGGGCATATGCTATGACGAACTCATCAAACCTATTTTGCTTTTGCCTTTACCTTTTTCTCTTGAGCTACTATCACATGTTCCTGAAAGATTGGAGAAAACTACATAATGAGCTTTATAAGTCCAACAACAATCCTAATATAAAGATTAATTAAATCAAGCTGATATCATGTTTAATTGTGTATTAATGTCTTACATGATTTGTCTTTATAACCTTAACTTCAATTTTCAACACTTATCATTAGGGGTGGGCAGAATTAGACCAGAACCGATGGACCGGACTGGACCGTCGATTCGGTCCGGTTCTTGGGCAATTTTTTGAGGTATGGGATCGGTTCTCATTCCCAGACCCATGGGACCGAAACTGCGGTCCACGGTCTCGGTTCTGTTGATCACAGAACCGGAAACAGCGGAAATACCGACTATATATTGACTTTTGTTCCCTGATTCCCTGTTGGCTTTAGAAGTTCAGTTCAACAATTTTCCCGACTGGCGAGGCGACTGGCAACTGGCGACTGCAACTCCCGCGAGGCGCGAACCTCATCCTTCCGAGTCGGAAATTCCCGACTCTCGTATCTCTCTCGAATCTGTTTGACCTTCCCAACTTCTGTCTCTCTCTTCAGTCTCTACTTCAAGTTCAGGAGCCCTAAAATCAGAGTTGGAGTGGTGACTCTGCTCTCTATCTCGGGAAGTCTTCAGCAATCAGCCCTTCCCGCCTCCCGTCTCTCTCTTGAATCTCTCTTCAGATTTCAGACTCTGAAGTTCAGAGTAGTCCCGAGTCTTCAGCTCTCTGTCCTTAGAATTTCTAAGGTATGAATTTTCTCGCCCTCTGTCCTTTTCAATTTTGTATCACCTTTGCTGTATTTTAATTTGATATATCCTGTTATTTATCTCCAATAGGTATTTACTATTTTATTTTTACATTGGAGACTGACGAGGGAAGAAAACAGAAGAGCAGAGACCACTGAAGGTATGAATTTCTCGCTGATGCCCTCTGTCCTTTTGAATTTTGCATTTGCTACAATTTGAATTTACTGTGTAGTCAGTAGTGTGTATGTTGATAAATTTAGCTTCATATATTACATTGGATTGTTAGATTGTGATGTTGATTGTTGAATGGATTGTAACGTTGATTGTTGAATGATGATTGCTGAAAATATGTTGTTGCATTATGGTAGGATGGATAGTATTGGTGAAAATTTGTATGCTCAATCGAAAATAATTAAGTCTAATGTTTGGATTCACTACAAAAGGGTACCAAACACTGATTCAGCAAAGGGACAACTTTACGCTGCACACCCGACAAAAAATAGGACTTCTAGTTTACTAAAGCATATTAAAGTATGCAAAATGTGTCCACAAAATTTAGACACTAAGCAATCAACTTTGTCATTTAGACCTTCTGCGAGCAAAATTTCTGATGATGTACCCATATTTATAATAATGGTTGCGCGAGAAATGCTCGCAAAGATGATTATATTGGATGAATTACCAATGAAAGTGGTTGAAGAAAATGGTTTTAGAACTTTTTGTTTGTGTTTAAATTCTAAATTTATTATGCCATCTAGAAGAATTGTTGCACGAGATATTCGAAAGATTTTTCTGCAAGAAAAAACGAAGTTGAAGAACTATTTTTGTTCAACATACCCTTTGTGATGTTGAACAAAAATAGTTCTTCAACTTGGTTTTTTCTTGCAGAAAAATCTAACGAAGACGGTTCGAAATTGGAAGGGGTTAATTTTAAATGGTGATTATATGCACGTGAGGTGTTTTGCACATGTTTTAAATTTGATTGTTTCAGATGGTTCGAAAGAACATGATGAGTCCATATCGAGGGTACGCAAAGTTGTCAAGTATGTAAGGTTTTTTCCGGAAAGATTGCAACATTTCAAAGTTTATGTTGATGCGGTTAAAATTACTTGCAAAAATAATTTGTCGCTTGACGTTCTAACACGTTGGAACTCCACGTATTTGATGTTGACTAGCGCTGAGAAGTATGAAAAAGCTTTCAAAAAATTAACAGAGAATGATTGTTCTTTTTTGCATGAAATGGGAGGAGAAGGTTGTTGCGAAAAATCGTATACGCAAGTGCACGTGTCGCAAAAGTAATAAAGTGTGTATAAGTACGAGTGTCGATCCCACGAGGAATATTTTTGTGAAATATTGAGTATCTAAATTTTAGTTTAATTTGAAAAGAAATAATAATTTTTGTGATTTAGATTGTAAAACTAAAATAATAATTCAAATAAAATTAAGCAGCAATTTAAATAAAAGATTTAAAAATAAAGAAGTAAGATTATATGATGAGAAAATCTAGGGTTCCGATTTCACTTAACTAATCCTATTTATTAGACCTAATCCAAATAATTAAATCCTATTTCTATGTGTTGATGGCAATTTCACGAAAATATTTATCAATCTCTCTCGAGCAAAGACAAACTTATTCAACTAACGAATTATCACCTCTCGGTCTCTAATCCTGAGAATTAATTGAATACATTAGGAACAAGAAATTATATTACCACTCAAACGTCCTAACTATCTCTAGCCTAGGATCCTTTTTAAGGCAAAATATTCAGTGCACGGTTAAATTCTCCGCTCTCGCATCCCGAATTAACCCTAAAGTTCTTAGTTTTGGTGATCAAGCAAACCTAAGCATTACGTTCAGAATAAATTACTCAACACAGAACAGAAACAGAAAATTAAATACTTGAATCAAGAAAAATAAATAATCATAGTAAAGTTACGTCGAAACCCTAGAACGAGAAGTTTAGTTCATGCTAAAAGATAAATAAACAATGGAAATATTATAGAGTTGCATAATAAAACAGTAGAAAGAAAAAGAAAAGAAAAGAAAACTATGCTGAA
Organism: Begonia masoniana; assembly: GCA_022432975.1. Lineage (NCBI taxonomy): Eukaryota > Viridiplantae > Streptophyta > Magnoliopsida > Cucurbitales > Begoniaceae > Begonia > Begonia masoniana. The sequence continues at coordinate 502,523 of CM039510.1, read as the reverse complement.
AATAATCGGATCGCTCCTTAGCCGAGAATCGCCTCTCTCTGTTGCCGGCTCCAGGATCTCCAGGATCTCTCATCATTTAGGTCTGCTCTAGGTTTTTAATGTGGTTTTTCAGCCGATCAATGGTTGAGATGAAGTCTGTGTTCAGTTTAACGGCTCGGATTAAAACACGTCCTCTTTCCATATTAACAATTTGATCAGCGATCGATCTCTGCCAAGTTATAGAGATCGATCGCGGCATTTCTTTGTAGCATATGTGTGGCGATCGATCTCTGTATTTCACAGAGATCGATCGCTGCTTCCTTCAAGTGATCGCTGCTGGCTATGTTAATTGTTCTTCTGCCTTTTCTCCATGTACTGCGATCGATCTCTGGATTCATAAAGAGATCGATCGCTGCTCTTCTATGTACAACAAATCGCTAGCTTCTCTTCAATTTGCAATTATGTATATGTAGCGATCGATCTCTTCATTTCATAGATATCAATCGCGGCTATGGTTTGCTCTTAAAATTGCAAGCGATCAGTTGCTGAATGTCGATCAGTTGCTTCTCACTTAACTTTGAATTTTAATTCTTTTTCACCTCCTTTTTCCAGCCTCCTGTTCTATATTTAATATCTGCACACTTGCACACAATTGATCAAATTCCTTCAATCACTTGAGAGAAACTTATCAAATCAAATATGCAGAGTATAAATAAGTGTGTAAAATACACACTTATCAAAGGTCCACCCACAACTGAAGATTGGCCATGCATTCGTGAATACATGAAATTTTTAGAGACATTTCACTCGATGACAATTCATGTTTCTGTATCTCTGCATATTACTGCAAATATGTACGTAGGTGAAGTGTGTAATTTGAAGATTGCTATTCAGACACATACTAATGGCGATAACATGACTCTAAGAAGAATGACATTTGAGATGCAAGAGAAGTTTGACAAACATTGAGGTTCTTTTGATAAAATAAACATGCTTATATATGTTGCTGCTGTTCTTGATCCAAGCCACAAAACTAGATTTTTACGACATTGTTGAACCATTTTATTTGACAGTGAAAGAGCGGCACGATATTTAAAGCATGTAGAAGATGTAATTGAAAAATTGTATGTTGAATATAAAGGTGATACCAATGAAGATCAGACTCCAAGTAGCAGCAATATTCGACGAAAGTCTCCAAAGTCAACTAGTTCTTTGGTGCAAATTCGTTTAAGTGCAGTGTACTCGATGTTTTATGGGTCTGAAAATTCTTTTGAGAGCAACAACGAAACTAATATGTCAGAGATTGATCAATATTTGTCTGAAAAATTGGAGTACTTTTTAGACAATTCTGACTTATTGTTTTGGTGGAAGAGGAACTCCGTTAAATATCTAATTTTGAGTCAAATTGCAAAAGATATATTGGTAATTCCAATTTCTACAGTAGCTTTTGAATCTGCTTTTAGTTGTGGTGGTCGAGTTCTTGGTGCCTTTCGTAGTTCTTTATCTCCTCAAAGTGTTGAAGCTCTTATATGCTCTCAAAGTTGCTTAAAAACATTCAACCCTTTTAAAGTTCCTCAAATTATTAATGAAGATTCGGAAGATAGTACCATGACAACTATAGAAGAAGGTTCGAGCATTCAAATATTTAGTTGTTTTACATCTTTATCTCTAATTATTAACTAATGTTTTTAATTTTTTTCATTTTCGCAGATTCGGCTATCGATGAAAATTTTGTAGAAGATGACCAGTCATCAAAGACTTGATATAGACCTGGTGATTGTTATGTACTTTTTTATTTACTGTTTGATAATGCTGAATTTAGTTGGATAACTTGGATTTAATTGGATAGTTTGATTTAATTGGATTGTTGGATTTAGTTGGATAACTTGAATTTAGTTGGATAGTTTGATTTAATTGGATTGTTGGATTTAGTTGGATAGTTGAATTTAATTGAAATGTTGAATTTAGTTGGATAAATTGGATAGTTTGATTTAATTGGATTGTTGGATTTAATTGGAATGCTTGCATCCTAGTTTTACAGCTTGTCAACTTGGAAATCGATAATTGATTTCATCTTGATTATTATTGTTTAATGTGCATCACGAAGAAATAAGTACTGCAGAATCATCATGTTTGCAGGTGGGCAATGAGTTCTTTGACTCTCAAAGGGAAGCCTTCTGAGGAAGCTTCTCTTGATCCAGAAAGTTGCAATGCACCTGTAACTGCTAGCATTAGCGATTCCAGCCCTGGTAAAAACATCATAATCATTGAGTCTGTTGCATGCTCTTGTAAATTTAGTTTATTGTTATTATGAGATTCCTTCTTTGTGTATTTTTTTGTGGCAGGTCGTCGCAGTAAAATAAATGTTTCTTTTGGTTTGTGGTTTCATGATTGAAACTTAGATTTTCACCATGCTATCATCAATCTAAGTTTTTTCGCTTGGACTTCGAAGTTCGGAAGTTTTTTCACCATGCAATTTTTATAAAAAAAAAATTAAAAAAACATTCGGGAGGAACCGGTTCCGATCCTAAGAACCAAAATCCCGAAATGACCAGTCCGGTCCGGTTCCAATCAGAAACCGGACCGGACCGGACCGGACCGGACCGTGTCCACCCCTATTTATCATCACACATCTCATGTTCGATGTGTTAACAAAATACTCTAAATATTTCTAATGAATGTCTACTTTCATGTTCTTTACAAGATTCACTAGACATTTTTTATAAATATCTAATTATGTGACACATGATTTAGATAATCATAACTTAACTATACTTTATTCTCATGTGCAATTAGTTTTCATGCACTTAATTCTCAACTCTATACATAATGGTATGTATTGGATATCATGTACATTTCACACACTCATCCCATGGTTTGTAATTTTATCAAAATTATCTAGACATTTCTAATTAATATATGTTGGAAATGTACAATGTAATTATGAAAATGCTTAGACACATGATGTTTGAGATCATTGCCTAATGTCATAATCCATAGACTCATACATCCTCTATCCTCTTGAACAATGTACTTAACACATACCTAATCTCAACCTTACTAACAACATCTACTAAACTTCACATTCTATACTCATCTATATGCAATGTGTATGAAATCCATTTGTCATACACTCTCATGCTATGATATGAATTAGTGCATTTATGTACCAAATTATTTGAACGATATTGTTATCCTCAAGTATCACATTAACATATTTTGTGAATACTAATATGCTTGATCAATAAATGATTATATGTAAAGTCGTAGACATACTTACATTATACTGGCAGTCTTTCCCAGTAGTACCTGCATGTCACAACATAATGTACTTTTGGAGGGCTAGATATTTATAATCCAAGGGGGACTCACAGTCTTTCCTTTTTATTTTCTAACTTTACATATGTCACACAATCCACCACCAATAAAATATCTATTAGGCTTAAACATTATTAATAATATACATTGCAATACCGTTTTCACATGTAAATGATTCTATGAAGCATGATTTGAGTATCTTCACTATGCATACATTGAATGTATGAATATACTAATAATGCATGAAATATGAGCTTGTCACACACTTCTGAGACACTTTTTGCCATGTTTTATTGATCCTGGCGTCTATCGTGGACATCGAAAGCCCGCTTCTAAGACATTTTCTGATGGTTTCGGCACTATCAAATTCTATTATGATTTCCACTTAATATTCTATCAAAGACATAATTATGATATATATGCCTCAAAATATACACTTTCATTCTATCCAAATATTTTATTTCATTTCATGCATTATATTTTCATATCTAAGATTATTATCAAATCAACATGTCCATTTTATACCTTCAATCAACCATCAAACCTCATTTCCCATATAATATAACCCTGCAACCACATTTTATATAACTATCTTTTCACCAAACCTTTTAACTCACACTTTTACGTCTAAAACATTTAATAATTTCACTTAATTTAGAAATTTTATACACTGAATCTTAGCCATCAAAGCACGTTAATTTCATTCTCATATTCAACCACTAGAACCAAACTTCAACCCATATTAAACCAATATCAACTACATTACTAAGAATGGATATTGACATATAATCTAAGACTTAATGTTTCTCTTTTTTCCAATAACCACTTCAATTTCATATCTATAATCACCAAATGCAAACAATCGAACCATGTCAATCTAACGGGATCAAAGATATCAACATGCAACCCATGAATTTTAAATATAATCCTATACCACAACTCCTTTTATCTAAACCATGGAATACTCAACATAGTTTAGAAAATAGATAGATTAGAGATTCATACCTCCCTAATCTTCTTCTTAGTTTACTTCAGTGATTCTTAGCTCAAATGAATCCTCTTGATAAGAAGAGCAACTTTTCTTAAGGGTTTGTGAATATATTCATACTCATTCCCTTTCAATTTCCACTTTCTCTCTCTTTTACTGTTTTCTCCCTTTACTTTCTCTCTTCACTCTTTCTTTCTCTCCTTCTTCTAACAAGAGCATGTTAATTGAAATTTCTCATCTTTTTTCTTCTTTTTAATAGCTGAGTAAGGACTTCAAGATAAGTTCCAAAGAAAATTACCATTTTACCATTGAAAATCAATGTGCAATGACTAATAAACACTAGCATATCTATTTAATCACCAATTTACCAACTTAATTATGTTTTGAGCATGAATTGCTTAAACTAATTAATTTTGATTAGTCTTAACCTAATTATCAAGATTAACATAATAAATTTTGATAAATTAACTTTAATTACTCTCTAATAACTCCTTAATCCATAATTAGTCACTAATCTTGAAGTGACACGTGGCACTAACCAATTGGTTATTCAAATTTTATTACATGGCCACATATTCTAAAGTGTTAGAAATATTTTTTCTTCTACAACTGTCTCAAAATTGCCATTCTAAACTCTAATTTAATGTCATTTACTAAGATAATGTAATTTTTGAATAAATCTAGCTCAACCAATTTCAAACTTGTACAACTTTTACTACATATGTTTAAATCCTTTCAATCCAAATCCATTACTTTCATTTACGTGTCTCCTTCGACACTTTAAAGTTTCACAGTGATCCAATCATCATAACAATTTTTATAGAAGTTACACTCCCACATGTTCCAACAAAATAGTTTTCATTTTTAACACGCAAAATGTTTTAAACCCTTTCTAATAACATTTTTATCAATCTAATTGTGATTATCATTCTTAGTCTCAACTTAGACCGTCACAATAACTCTACTTACAATAGTGTACTTTTACTATTTCGAATCAATAGAACTAAAAAAGATCAAAGTTTACTTCAAATTGGGAATGTATAACATATTACCAAGTGTCATGGCAACTCCATCCAACAATTTAATTGTGATTGTACCAATATTAGCTATCTATGAGGTTTGTTATTACCCATCAACACAATACCTTTAGACACAATCTCATGTGTTGAAAACTAATTTTGATTAGAATACATATTAAAAAAAGCTGAATCCATAATCCAATAATTACTAAGCTTTGAGTTTGTAACACCCGGTTTATTAGAATTAAAATAACCTATTAATCTTCTAAGCGTGAATTTTATAGAATGAAATTAGGGGTAAAATAAATTAGGTTAATGAGTAACTAAGTGAGGGCATAAGGGTAATTGTCAATTTATGTTATGGATAACGTATTTAAGGAAAGATTGAATGAGGTATAGCCGTCATACTCATTTCACTCTCGGTTTTCAGCTCAACCCAGCAGAGCTCTCTAGGCGATTTCCTCACAGATTCCTCCAACCAAGGTGAGTTTAGATTCGATTAATTGCTGATTTTAGTACCTAGGTAGCTTAAGGATCCCAATGTATGCATTTTGATAATGTTGCGAGTGAGAGATTCTGCTTGAGGATTAGAGCAGAATCGAGAATGTTAGATAAATAGAGATGCCAAACCCACTCCTTAGATTTCTGAATAGCTTAGATTGAGGTTTAACATTCTGTTTATGAATATAGGTGAACAAACCCCCGAAGTAGCTCTTAACCGAGCATTTGCTAGGAATCCAGGTAAGTGAAGTTTGCTTGTGCCTTCGGGCTTACATCACAGAACATTAGGATTTTTGTGTGTTTGAATGTTTTCCTGTTTCATGCATCATATATTTGAAAGTATACGAAAATGAGTTTACATGTTTTGATATAGTGAGGAAGTGAACATTCTGAAGTGATTTATGTGAAACATTTTCTGTTAAGGGAACTAATCCAACCCTTAATGAGCCAGGGATCATACTTTGGGAAAACTGATCCAACTCCCAATTTCGAAGTGGATCTGAACATTGATCAGTATATATATATTCACTGTTAGGAGAATTAATCCAACTCCTAATGAGACAGGGATGTTCATACTTTGGGAGAGGTGATTCAACTCCCAATTTAGAGAGGAATCCGATTATAACGATGAATATGTAACAGAGATGAGAAAAGTAGAAACTGCATATTAGGATATTGTGTTTTCAGCTTTTCATACATTTTTGCTTTACTTGCTTAGCCTTAGGCTAATAGATGAGTTTTGTGATGTAGGTGTCGTGAATTCATCAGGTGAATTTCCTGAGTTTGCGGATGAATAGATGAGGTTGGAGGAGCACCTTCATGCTACTGATTTAGTGTCTGGTGAGGCGGTTTAACTGGTGTCTGTTGAAGGGAAGGTTTAATGAATTAAGTCTCAGTTGAGTGGTTGTTGAGTCTCTTTTCCTAATGACAGAAGTAGTTCTGATGTTTAATGTTTTTGAATATATTTTGAAGTTTCCGATAATTACATTCTATTGGTTTTAACATTTGTTTTTACTGAATTTCGAGAAATGTAGGGATTTGAATGGTTTAAAGTGTTTTCAGTACCATGTGTAAGTTTTCTCTGGCAGACAAAGTTATTTTTGACTTAGTTTTGTTCTCTATCGGTAGATGATGTCTATCGGTAGAGGTTGAGTTATAGTTTTGTTCTCTATCGGTAGAGGACATCTACCGGTAGATGTTGAGTTGTTGTTAAGTCATTTATCGGAAAAGTCTTTAGTGTGCCATCGGAAGGTGTAGGATTGTGGTACCGGTAGAAAAGGGTGTTACGTTTTGTCGTTAGTAATCGGTATATGAAGCTCATCCTGTCGGAAGAAGTATTGTGAAATTTTGTTGTTTTGTCATCGGCAGAAGTAGTCTGCTGACGTCATCGGTAGGTGAAGCTGTGTGTGCAGTCGTGCTGACTTCATCGGCAGATGGAGTTGTGTTGACTTCATCGGCAGATGTGGAGTATAGTTATGTTGACTGTCGGAAGATGTCTTTGTTTTATTTATCTTCTGTTGTACACGTCATCGGTAGATGCAGTCTACCGAGTGATATCCTTGTTGTACACGTAATCGGCAGAAGCCTTCTGTTTTCTGTTCTGCTCTTTCCGTTGACTGGTCGTCGGTAGATGTGTTTGTCTGTTGAGATTTTCCCGAGTATTCTATATTTAAATCTTTTATTTTCCTTGGCCGATTACTTCTTAACAATTTCAACGATCATTTCAATAATATCTTTCACAGTATTGCTTAGCTTATTTGTTTAAAGGATTTCCGCTGCAAGTTTTCCGCTGCAAGTTTTAAAGTTTATTATTCAAAATTTTTAGCCACGTTCGAGTATTTGAGTAACAAACCGGGTTCAGAAAACCCGGGGCGTTACAGAGTTGCCTTCCATTACAACTAGAAAATCTTCATCACCACATTCTTCTTCTTCTGCAACATCAGCTTCACCTGATGTATTCGATTGTTTTCCCTTCTGATTATTGTCTCTCTTAATTTCATTTGGCAATTTATGACACTATGATTTAATGTCTCTTTTTCTGATAAAATTAGCATGTCCTATCACAATTTCTTGACTTTGATCTGTCATTCGAAACTGTGATGACCCGAAATAAGGGGTCAAACGCAATCCCACATCGCTTGGGGAAAAGATGGAAATGAAACATATGTAAAGAAACCCTCTCAAGATAGTAAGACGCATTTTGGAGCACAATTAGCAATGGATCCCATACGAACTCCGAAGTTAAGAGTGCTCCGACAATAGCAGTACCAAGTTGGGTGACCGCTTGGGAAGTCCTCGCCAAAACAAATCCGTGAGGGCTGTATGAGTGACCTAAAATGGACAATATCTTACTAGGATGAAGGGGTTAGTTACAAATGGTATCAGAGCCTGTACCCAACCTGAGATGTTGTAATGGCCCCCGGGGCGTCCTCACAACATGTCATCCCCCGATTTTAACCTCGACCGCGAGACACTCTCTTTAAGAGCACATGACCCCTCGTTGCCAGGTGGCACCATTCCTCACGACCTTCTCCCCTTGGAAAGAGAGTTTTTGTCTTCTCCGGCACTCAAACCCAGGACCTCCAGCACTTGTAGCCCATGGATTATAGCCTGGAGGTCCTGAGTTCGAGTGTTGGGAAAGGCAAAAACTCCCTTTCCAGGGAGGAGAAGATCGTGAGGACGGTGTGGGTGTACTGGCCAGTGGGGGGGACGTGCTCTAGTGTGAGTGCCACGTGTATACAGGGAGTGCCCCGACCCCAAGAGGACCGTTACAAAAAAGCGCATTTTTTGTAACGGCCCCGGGGGGCCCCCTTTTCACAACAAGTTCATCCTCGATGTGAACCGCACCACATGGCACTGTCTCAGAGCACGTCACCCCACGTGGCTAAATGACACCATTACCAGTGCTTCACCCCTAGAAAGAGTTGTTGTCTTTACAGCAACTCAAACCCAGGATTAGCATCGAAACTAGCTCAAGGTGGTACCAGCACTTGTAAGCCATGGATTATAGCCTGGAGGTCCTGAGTTCGAGTGTGGGAAAGGCAAAAAAAAAAACTCCCTTTCCAGGGAGGAGAAGATCGTGAGGACCGGTGTCACCTGGCCACCGTGGGGGGACGTGCTCTAGTGTGAGTGCCACGTGCTCTACAGTGAGTGCCCCGAGGACCGTTACAAAAAAGCGCATTTTTTTGTAACGGCCCCGGGGGCGCCCTCACAACACGTCATCCCTCGATTTTAACCTCAACCACATGGCACTGTCTCAGAGCACGTCACCCCACGTGGCTAAATGACACCATTCCTCACGTTCTTCACCCCCTAGAAAGGGAGTTTTTGTCTTTCCCAGCACTCAAACCCAGGATTAGCACTCGAACTAGCTCAAGTGGTACCAGCACTTGTAGCCCATGGATTATAGCCTGGAGGTCCTGAGTTCGAGTGCTGGGGAAGACATAAACTCCCTTTCTAGGGGGGAGAAAATCGTGAGGAACAGTGCCACCTAGCGACGTGGGGTGATGTGCTCTGAGAGAGTGCCACGTGGTTGAGGTTAAAACCGAGGGATGACATGTTGTGAGGGTGCCCCGGGGGCCATTACAGATGTGGCCCGAAAGGGAGCTATTAATCTATTGTGAAGGCCGAGAGGGGCTTGTCACAATACCACATCGCTTGGGGGTAAGGAGATGTGTCAAACGTGGGCCCCAAAAGGAGAGGGGATTGTGACGACCCGAAATAAGGGGTCGGGCACAATCCCACATCGCTTGGGGAAAAGATGAAAATGAAACATATATAAAGGAACCCTCCCAAGATAGTAAGACGCATTTTGGAGCACAATTGACATCTGATCCCATAAGAACTCCAAAGTTAAGAGTGCTTCGGCGAGAGCAGTACCAAGTTGGGTGACTGCTTTGGAAGTCCTCGCCAAAACAAATCCGTGAGGGCTGTATGAGCGACCCAAAGGGAACAATATCTTACTGGAATGAAGAAGTTCGTTACAGAAACATTACATTATCATGCCTATATTTTTTGACCCTTGTGTTCTACACCGAACGACAAATTCTTTTACTTGAAACTCAAATCTAACAACTATCTGGTACATCTTCTCATTTAATAACATTACAGAATCAAAGTTCTCCCAGAGTTAGAGTGTTCTGACTATACAAAATAGTCTCTCTAAACGTACCTTATGAAGTAGACAATAAATACAGTAAAATCATCCCCAAATCTTCTTCATCATGTCTGCATTGTATAATATCTAATTCTGAAACTATTTCCTTGAATTAGATAAAGTGTTTGTAATAGAAGTATCTTCCATCAATTTAATTTTAATCATAATGTAGCTGCAGTTTTCTCCTTCAGTATGTGATGCGGAATCTGACTTGACAAATACAACTATATCAAAGATTGGACATTTTCATTCTTATAAAATTTCTCCTCCTCATTCCAAGACACAACATTTTATCGAACCCTATCAATATGCTATCTAAATCTATCTATACAAACACATCTCGCACCTTCACTTACAATAATGTAAATCTCATGTTGCACATAATAGGATTTCATATTTCATCGACTGTATCCCCAAAAAATACAACTTCACCATAATATTTGACACAAATCTTTGAAGCCCAAAAAATAATGATATCGCAGATGATATTAAAATCTATTTCAAAAAATAATATCAGAAAACCAAATATTCCAAAAAATTGTGAACCAATAAAATTCGATCCAAATTGGAGCTGTAATTATTGAAATCCCTCAAAGCAACTAATTTTAAAATTTAAATTCTTCCAAAATTTGCTAATCCCACTCTCATAGAGGTTGTAATAGAGAGGAAAAATGGACTGAGCAGTAAAATTTCCTTCAGATTATATATGCAACTGATTTACATCACTTTGCATATATTTATCGTCTTTAGAGAATGGTTCTTAACAGAAACTATACACATGTACATCAATTACAGGATAAAAGAACAACAAACTAGATACTCTGTGAAATATATTATAACATAAAAGTAATGTGAAATATGTCTAACACACCCCCAACCCCCAAGATCAAGGCTGTAGGATACTGAGCTTCGATCTAAAATGTTTAAAAGTATATGGTGGTAACGACTTCGAAAGACCATTTATGACTTGGTTGATTGCTGGAGTGGTTGAAAAGTGTAATTCGTAAAACTTATCCCCAAAAAAATAGAAATCAATTTTGACATGCTTTGATTTTGTGCGAAGAGATGCCAAATAAGTTACATTTATATTGTCACAACATATAGTAGGAGTCCAACAATTCAAGAGATGAAGCTCTGACAATAAAGATTGAATACAAGCAACCTTAGAAGCATAATTTGCAACACTTCTATACTCTGATTCAAAACTCGAAAGAGTATCTTTTAAATACTAAAAAAATTTGTTTGAGTGCTTATCAATGTAGATCTATATTACCACACATGAATTGACCCACTTTGTTTACCGCAAAGGCGATGTCAGGACAGTCAAGGTACAATATTGTAGACCACCAACTACACTACAATAAATTGTTCCATCAACAAGGGGAGTACATGAAGTTTTTGGTAACATGGGATCCATGACCATCATTGTGGGTACTAGATTACAGTCCAACATTCTTGCACTAGAAAGAGGATCATGTATGTACTTAGTAGGTTGGAGATGAAAAAGCAAATTTGTGGTGGTGATGGACACATTAAGATAATACTTCAAATTTCCCAAGTCACGCACAACGTATTAGGATTTGAGAAACTTTAAAAACTGTTGAATGGTAGATGAATTTGAACATGCAAGCAATATGTCATCCACATAAACTAGCATAACCAATGTGATGTTGTTTTTAAAATAAACGTAGATGTATAAAGTTTGTTGTAGCATGCACGAGAAGACTATTTTAGGCCAAGATTTCTGAAACTTGAAAATATAAGATGGATGAGAAAAGTCTAAGTAACCTTATGGTTCTTGCATATGCACTATAATGGTCTGAGTTGATATTAACTATAATAGTCATGATTAGAATAATTTAATATAATTAAAATGCTAATAAATCATGGGTTAGCAAATATGAACAAGCTAAGTCATTACATTGGATAGTCATTCTTTGAGATGATTTGAGAAAAAAATTAATCAATCAATCGAGGGTATATGTCCAAAAAAAAAAAAGGTAGAATAGTAGAGACCTTAAACTATGAATTGAGGGTGTAATTAAATCAATTTCATGTATGCACATAAAAATATTAATTTTTACACGAAAGTTAGTGGAGATGCTTCTTTGAGTATAGCCATTGTTTGAGATTAATTGAAGGAATTTTCATGCATAAAATTTTAAACTATTTTAAGGTCATAAAGTAGACATGTCAAGCTAGAAGCTCGCTTTATGATAAGTAAATTGAAGATGAGGATAAAAACTTATGCATGTGTAGAATCAACATGGTACTAGAGATATAATCGAATTTGGACATTCGATTTTGACTTGAGCATCAGAATTGAGGAGCATAAAACATGGCATATGGAGTTTGTTGGATATGATTTAGCACGTCAATGAATAAAATTTATCGACCAATAAGATATTACAATGTGTCACTTTAATATTAGAGACGAATTATGTGATTAAAGTGTAATTAGAAGATAATTAAGGTTAATTCATCATGATTAATTATATTAATCATGATAATTACCTTAAAACTACATAGAAATGATAGCCGAATGAATGCCAACACATCAAGTTAATAAGTTGAACTAGATTGACTCGATAAATTAAGATAGCGAGACAAGTCGATCCAAATGTTGAAAATATATGATATGCAAGATTTGCTCTTACCGATCCCGTTATGCTTACTCATGCCAAGATATCTAGAGTTACTTTGAGTGTAATTAGTGTTAGAATTTTGGGACACTTATATAATTAAATGAATGTATATAGTCATCAAATATATTAAGTCAATATTATGTGATCTATTTTGAAATAAAGAATTGACTTAAGGACATAATTGTCATGAATATTATTGTGGATACCATATGCAGAATTTCTAATTTGATGAGGGGCCAAATTAGAAATATGCCAAAGGTTGTAACTGTTGAAGATTGCAACGATTACAAAACAGTTATTGGGTTATGGTCCCCATTTGTAGAAAGAAGAATCTCTATTCTGTATCCCCATTAACAGAGAGAATAAGGAACCCTAAGGATATTCTACATTTGGAAGATCAAAACCAAAGATCATGGCTAAAGATTCAGGTACGCTTTCGCACTCTATTGAATGTTTAAGTTGAGAACAAGATTGAAGATTCTGTTTCATAAGGATTTTAGAAACTAGAAATCATAACAATTAGTTCTTTTTACAATCTAATCTAATATGAATAAAACAAATGCTTTGCAACAACCTTTCATTACATTATGTTTTCGCTTATAATCTAATTCCACTTCATATAGATTAACACGAGTCGATTTGCTAAAATAGCAACTCAGTTAAACCGTGATCTTTGATCTTTGATCATTTATTAATGAGAAAACAATACTTAATTGTGCTTGTGACTCAAGGTCAGATTTTGTTTCTCCTAAAAAAAACATAATTTTGGCAGTAAGTTTTCATACTCTTTTATTGGTGGCTCATTTCAGTTTCCGACTCTGACAGTCTCTCAAGAGACGTAGGTAGTTAAAGGAAAATGGTCATTGTCGTAAAGATTATGGGTTTATTTGGTTTGAGAAAACTTTCTTGGAATGGGTGTATTCAATGTGGTTTAGGACAGAGAGAGCTTTCTGTAGAGAGAGAAAGAGTAGGGTTTATTAGGAAAGAATAGGAGAGAGAAAGGGTTGATAGATACAACAATTTAGAAGATCTTGAAAGCTTTCGGAGTCTCCAAGTACGTAATGTCCCTTACCAGTAACATGAACCCATCCCTACCCATCACGCCTTTTATCCCTTTTCATGGCATTAAACCCTCAAACTTCTCACTTCTCCTCTCTCTCTCTCTCTCTCTCTATTTCTCCGGCTACCCTGATTAACCACAACTCAATTGTTCTGTGCCACTCATTGAATGAACAACAGAGGTCATGTTTAGTGATGACCACCCAAAAACAGTGGAGCCTATTTTTGTTTATACATTTGTATTCCTTTCGAGAATGCTTACGTTATCTATCTGTTGTTATCTTCCTTTTTTCTAACTTTTGAATTTGACGATTATCTTCATTCAAAATTGTCATAAACATATGATTGCTCTCAAAAGATGTAATTATTCACTCGTGTGGCTTGGCCTAAGGGATATGCTTTGGAGTCAGATGTCAAGCTTTTTGAATCAACAAAACTATAAAACCAAGCTGTTTCATGATTGACACTGGTGGATAGAGTTTCTTCCTACTATGTCTACCAGCAGTGTCATTAAATGTCCCGAGGCCTGGTTCCACACGACCTTAGGCCCTGTCTGGATCTGACCCGATTTCAGACCAAATATGAACCTTTTTTTTCATGTTGGTCGTCTTGCAGACTTTACCCAGCAAGGCTCCAGCAGATCGGCTTCAGTAAAGAATTAGCACCGCAACCACATGTAAGGAAGCAGCGGTCCTGATAATTCTGTAAAGAGTTCCGCGACGCTAAAGAAAAAGAAAAATAGCTAGTTTCACAATTTGAGAGGAACTCGAGATAGAACGAACAACGATTCGGTCCGAGATCAGACAGAATCGTCTGACCCTTATTCTTAAATGTTTGATATAGCATCAGAAGACTTAAAAATTTATTAAAATCCAAGGCCCGAAATCAACTAAGTTTTAACAAGATCCAACCATTAATATCTAGATAAAGTGATGATGTAAAATCATAATAATTTTACTAGATAACTTCCTAGGAACACAACCTTCGGTTGTTCCATTATTCTAATTAACACCAAATAAACATGCGTTAAACTATAAATGAATGTACATGCTCAATTAAAATACGTTTGGTGAAAATACATATATAGTATGAAAATTAACGAGCCATAACATGCACACACGATTTTACGTGAGACACGTCACAAAATAAAATTTCAGAAAACCATGCAATGTCGTACATAAAATTTAACCTCTACCTAAAAATGAGCCTACCAACTTCCAAGGCCAATATCATAAACCAAAGAAGTCTAATAACGTACGAATCAAAATATCTCAAGTCTGGGTAAATAATCGATAGCACAACCAATATCAAGATGGAAATTTGGCTTTTGCTAGTATAAACTTCCCGACCACTATTTTTTTTTTCTTTTTTGGGGAAGCGTTTCATCTCATAATAAAAAATTGTATTGATATTGTGATACTAAGTATCTAAAAAGCATAGTAAACATTAAAAAAAAATGGTTTTCATCGTTTCTATGGTTAGTTCTTAAACGGTGAGGTCTTCTCTATACATCGGAACTCATTCTTTTCTATTGTTAACTTGTACAATTCACGTTCTTTGGCTCTACCCATGAATTATCGTTCTTTCACAATGAGATTTAACTATGCAGTAACGGTATTTAATTATGGGGATTCGTCGGGTAGCTAACCCTCTTATACTTAAATTTTTAGGCTTAAAATTTAACCTAGGAACAATTGAGCCGAAAACCCAATTTGGATCTAAAACAAGTTATGAAACACTCAAAAACAATTGAGTTAAAAAATGGAGCCCAAAACAGACCCTCAGCCGCGACCCCAAAATTTTGGGGTTGGGCTGCGACAGGGTCATGAGTTGCGACCTTGAAGGCTGGGCTGCAACTGAGCATGATCTGAGTCGTGACTCAACATCATCGGCCTGGTGTTGAACTCTCCCGTCTCACGCGAAACTTTCATGTTATTCTGTCGGATTTGCCATCCAAACAATAATAATTCATTGGCCCACACACAGAAACTTGTGTCCAAAAATCAATCTTTGCATCACCATTCAAAGAGTGGGCCCCAAAATTTTGATAGAGTCTGTTTCTAGTTTTCTAAAACAAATAATAAATTCTCAAGTAAACAATCTAATTTGCCAAGGCATTTATAGAAGGTCCAAAATTCTCCTTACCTGCAAAAGTTCCCTCCCCAGTCCCCCCTCCAAATATTTTCTTCAAGGTTGATTTTCAACATCAATCTACAGTTCTTCACACCATAATTCATCGTTGAAAGTAAGTCGCCTCAGTATTTAGAAGAACATTCTTGTTCTTCTTATCATCTCTGCCTTGTTTTTGGAATATGTTACCTTGAAGAGGGGGAGAGAAGGCATTGGCTCCCACTTAAAGTCACGATCTTTGGGCCGTGAGGCAAGAACATTTCATCCTCCATCGTTTTTTGGGATTTCTACTTCGGTTCGGTTCGAACAGCATCAAGTCCGTAACATTAATCTTAGGTTGTTCATTAGATCGTTTCATGCATAAAAAGAAATCCAAGCTTTCGAGAGAAGATCAAATGAGTTTTGACATATTTGATACAAGAAGAGCATAAGACTATCTACTTTCGACTAACGTAGGCTCCCAATTTCGATAAGTCGGGTATCCAAAACGAGAGTTCAGAAGAGCCAGTTACAAATACAAGACTTCCCGGGGCCCATTTTACGACCGGAGGCTCCATTTCAGTGCTCATCCAGCTCGTGACCTATACCGGGTAAAACATGAAACAAAATTTGTTTCTCATAAAGTAGAGCAAAAGAGCAAAACAAGTTGAATTGATTTACCTCCTTCCCCGTTCTTACGCTCCAGGCATAAACACTACCATCGCCGGAGCCTGTCAAGTCATGAAATGAATTATAACATCTAATTTTTCTTGTTTGACATTTTGGTCGAACATGGTTTCTAGCGACTTTATATGTTTTCTAAACATTTGAGCACGATTTCTAGTAACTTTATATATATCAGACCTGAATCTCATTAGACACAATGAATAGAAGACATGGCTTCACCTGATATCACATACATTCCTTCAGGGCTAAAAGA
The DNA here is from genome assembly GCA_022432975.1 of Begonia masoniana. Lineage (NCBI taxonomy): Eukaryota > Viridiplantae > Streptophyta > Magnoliopsida > Cucurbitales > Begoniaceae > Begonia > Begonia masoniana. The sequence goes on along the minus strand of CM039510.1, from coordinate 485,809 downwards.
CGCCTCGAGGGTGGAGTTGCTCGAAACCGGCTTTACATTGTACGTGAATAGCTAGAAAAAGATAAACAAAACGTTACAAACAGTACGCAGAAGGTACATGGGTTAAGATGTTGAAAATCGAAGAGAAGCACTCACAAGAGTCCCACGGAACGAATCAAGCACGTGAACACGTCCATTCATCGTTGTTACCAGCATGAGTCTCCCATCATTACTGAATTTCACAACATTTGCATCAGATACATCATCCCCGAGGGAGAACACTTCAAAAGGACCCTGAAACTTCAATGCATCAGAGAATCTAGAAATAGAATATCTTCAAATAAAGAAATTATTTTTGTAGTCGTATAACACAATTTGCGTTATGAACCATTGTACCTTTTCGTAATTGCGAGCATCAAACATTCTGACGTACCCTCCAAAAGCAATTGCAAAGACTATTCCTTGTTCATCATAAGCAGTAGCAGGCCGTCCTTGTACATGTAAAAGACCCTAGATTAAATACACGAAGTTCTGTAAAAAAAACCATTTTTAAGGTAGGAATGAATATAAAGGCTCTAGACTTTAATGATATGACAAGTATTCTTAGCTTTATATAGATTTCATTGCACAAACCTGGCACTTCTCAGCTCGTTGATCCCAAAGTAAAACCGTTCGGTCGAGCGAGCCTGAGATGAACGATTCTTGGCGGGAGCACAGGCTAAGTGAAACAACCCTGAGGGTTGGGGAGGGGGTGTAAAGTAAGTAAATAATTCACACAAGAATTAAGAAAAATAAAATGCATCAGAAATCAAAACCTGTCATGATGACCTTTGAAGTAGCGCAAGTATTTGTTGTCATTCAACGAAAGAAGTCGCAAAGACTCTGAATCAATTCGAAACAAATATAAGTGACCGGTAAAGACCATGCTGGGACAAGAATGGTCAGAAATATAATACCGTCCCATCCATTTTTCGAAGAGTATATCACTGTTGTTGGATGCGAAGTGAAGCAAACTAGATCGACACCATACTTCTTGCTGTTGATTGTCTTCAAACATCTGATATGGGTAGAAGAATTGTAAAACATTAGTGTTGTGGACTAGTTTAAAGAACAATTGATCAACGAAGTGAAGAAAATGGGAAAATGGACAGAAGCATACGTTGCAGTTGCAACATCATAGAGTCGAATAGATTCGTCATCACTTGCAGTCACAAGATAACTTGATGTCCTATGAAAATCCATCGAGCTGATCCTACCATTCTAAAAAGAGTTATTGAGACAATCCAAAAAATTTGTCTGTGATACATCTAAGAACAAAACGAATGTGTCCATTAAGT